>CM037011.1:1633470-1824733 GCA_020875875.1 Dioscorea alata
AGACTGAAAGAGGAAGGAATTGGTGGTTCGTATTGCTATGAACATTTCTCTTGAGAGAAGTATAAGTTGTCTGTTGAATGCTTGGTTGTTATACTCCATGCAGGCGTACTGTTGTGTCTCCACTTGTGAATTCCATCCAGAGATGGTGATAGTCAAAGACTATGGGACCCAATTCAGCCAACCAATGAACGCCAAGAACTATGTCTGCTCCAAACACCGGCAGTAAGAGAAGGTCCACTGGAAAGATCACTTCTCCCAGTTGTAGAGGTACGCATTGGCACTCCCCTCCACAAGTAAGAACCTCGCCATTGCCCACGGTCACTCTGAGATGCGACGATGGATGGATGGGAAAATTGAGATGGTGAGCCCACCTAGTTTGGATGAAGTTGTTTGTCAAACCGTCATCGATAAGGACAATGACATCTTTGCCATGGATCTTTCCGACAATCTTCAAAGTGGAAGGAACAGTAAAGCCATTCAAGGCGTGGAAGAAAATACATGGGTTGGTAGTATCCCCTGCGACAATATCTGGTGTTTCTGGTTCAGTAACAAGGACGGTTTGATCTTGTTCATCCGGTTCGCTAGCAGGTTCATCCGGGTCATCTATCATAAGGCAAAGGAATTGTGGAGGAGCACAACGATGACCTTTCGTGAACTTTGAATCGCAGTTGAAACAAAGTCCTTGCTCTCTTCGTGAAGCCATTTCAGCCGGCGTAAGTCGCTTGATGGGCATTGTACTTGGTGGAGGCCGGTTGGGAAGGAATCGATGTGTTTGAGAGGCCCACATAGCCTTATGTTTGTCATCAATAAGTTTGGCCATACCCATAGCGTCATGGATTGAGTGTGGTTTGAGGACATAGAGTTCTGTCTGGATGTCCTCTCGTAAGCCCGATAAGAAGCAATTGAGTAAACTAGTAGAGCTGAGGCCGCGCACTCTAGTGGATATGCTTTCAAAATCTAAGAGACAAGCAGCGAGTGTTATCCTTTGTTTCAGTTTGAAGAGTTGTGCTTCATGATTAACAAATGCCGAAGGGCCGAAACGAAGTTCGGCTTGTCGTGTGAAAACTTCCCATGATGACAGTTGCTGAGTGCAGTATAACCAGTGGTACCACTACAACGCGTCTCCGCTCATGTAGAACGTGGCAATCTCGATCTTTTGTTCAGGCAACACGTGGTGGAAAGAAAAGAAACGTTCTTTTTGAAAGATCCAGGGTGATACACGCTCACATGAAAAGAAAGGAACTTCAAGTTTTGGAAGTCGCACTAGAGACGATGAAGCTGCTGGCGCTATGGAACCGACGCTGATGTGGGTTTGTTGTGGCGTGGTCGTTACGACTGGGGGACTAGGTAAAAGAGGAGGGGCTGAGCTTGGTAAAATGAGGGCTGCAGGATTCGGTCGCTCTAACCGAGTGAGTTTTACCATGAGGTCCGTCATTACAGATTGCTGGGCTGCAAGGGATTTTTGGACCATTTCAAAAAGTTCAGCATGCTGGTGCACCGAGGAGCAAAGGGACTCCATCTTGGTCATCATGGCGTCTTGACGCTCGTTGATTGCTATTAGCTGTTCCTCCATAGCTCGAGATCTCGTCTGGATTCCGTCCGTCATAAACCAGAAGTTACTTATGATTCTCTCAATGAAAGCACCGGTTGATACGATCTCGAGATAGCTATAAGAGGATTTGGGCAAAAATCTGAGGAAAAGAAAAGAGGGAGATCTAGAAAGGGATAGAGAGGAAGAGATAGGATGAGAAAAGAAGTGGAAGCATACTCATTGCCCCCTTTGAATTCTATGGCTAACTTTCACACAGGTCATCCAATTGAGAGACATGGAGGAGAAGTGTTACAAAAGCTATGTTTAGCATCTTTCAGTCAGAGTTGCGAGTCAGTGATAGTATGCTTGCTGAACGCATTCAAGATTGATCTAATCATGCTAAATATACAATCTGCAATCAAGTGGTTGCATTTAATAGGCATTGTAGTGAAGATGGAGAGCCAATGGTTGCATGTTCTTACAAGAAATTTGAGAGAGAGAGAGTGTCTTGTGTTGCCATATTTTGAAAATATTAAAAAAAAAAAGGTTGCAAAGATTCCAAAAAAATATATTCTCCGCCGTTGGACTATAGATGCAAGATATAGGTCAAGTGCTATGATGGTTGAGATGGGCAACAATACCTTTACACCCTTGATGAAGTAGAGTGCACAAAATATGTGTTTTCGTATTGCACATTCTATTTCATCTCTAGAGATGTATGAGAAAATTATGCCAAAGCTAAATGACATCTATAAAATGGTTAATGAAATGTCTAGCACGCAAGGACATGGATTGCGCATCGAGCAAACTGAGGAAAGTCAAGAGATTATTGGATCTTATTCTATGTTTGGCTTCGTAGATGAAGATGATGTTTATGGGTCACATATCACTATTCTTGATCCAAACCTTGTCAAGAGCAAAGGGCGGCCAAGAGTGAATACAAGGATTAAGTCTGGAATCGATCTCAATTATTAGCCAAGTGGAAAAGAACTTGTAGTAGATGTGGGAAAAAATGTCATTATGTTACTACATGCCTATTGAGCAAGACAATTTCTTTTAAAACGTTGTGTTAAGTTGATTTATATTTTCAATCAGCCATATTGTTTACTAATGAAAATTTATATCCTTCAATGCAGGTCAATCCTAGGAACTTTCATGGTGTTGGACTATTTATCACTATGTACTTGCAATTGATTGTATATACCTTGCCTACTATATATGTTCAAGGATGAATTCACTGGGATTATGGGAGCAAGTTTTCTTAATTTCTTCTAGTTTTGTTACCGGGATGAATTCACTGGGATTATGGGTCCAAGTCTTTTTGTAGTTGATTCTTTTTTTTTTCTTAGCTAAACTTTGTTTCTAAATGGGGTATCTAATTGTGGTTATGAATGCCATTGATGTTTATGTTTGTAGGTACAATTTTCATGTTATCAGGTTAATTACAGTTGGTATTGTTCAATTCTTATCCAAAATTATTTTATGTTCATTGGGATTTATGTCCAATGGTTTTTTCAATTATTGTTCTTCTTCATTTTACTGAATTTTGTTAGGTTAATTTTTCATGTTGTCAGGTTAATTAGAGTTGGTATTGTTCAAATCTCATGTTAGGGGTTTTATTGATTGCTCTGGTCTGATTGAGAAGGTCATGTAAAAGGTTTTACTAAATTTTGTTTAATTTTTATGTTCATGTGTTTGTGTTTCAACATGGTACAAAACATGGGCCTTACTTTTATTCAATGAATGAAGAGGAAAAGGAGAAATTGAAATGGTTGCAGGGCTTGATAACACATCATTGTTTAATTTTACATGTAATTAATTGTTTCTTTATTAAGAATATAAATCTTGTAATTAATAATTGCCATTTCAGTTGAAGCAACTATTTGATTGTTATATCAAATTGTCTAAAATTCCTTTAAGTTCATGTATGATAACTGCTTGTGTTATAGTGACGCGAAGCGTTATTATCTTACTATTAGCATCTCTTTTATCAGATTTTATCACTAAATAGTGTACATTTGTGTATTCTTATACGTTGTAGGTTTGTGGAGCCAAGTTGGAAAAGAAGAGCAAAGTTAGGTCGTGTTCGTTGTTGTTGGGAGGTTTTCGGACCAAGCAAGGAACAAGGCACGAACTTGGACTTGTGAGTGTGTGCCAACCTCCTTTGGAGGGGCACAAAGGCAGTCACATTCACAAAAAGTCTAACTCATGTAGCCTAGGAGAACTTCACCAAGAAGGAGACTTGAAGTAATCGGCACGATCTACCATTGATTGTGTGCCCAATTCAATGGCCTCGATGAAGAACAACATATTCGGAAGCGTTTCGGCAAGTCACTGTGCATTTTCTGCTGAAGATCAAGTTTCCAGAGAGTTCACACGGGCGTGTGGAATTAACACACGGCCGTGTGAATCATTTTCCAGCAAGCTAGAGACTTCACATGGGCGTGTGGAAATTCCACACGGCCGTGTGAAGTAATTTTTCAGGAAGACAGAAACTTCACACGGGCGTGTGGAAATTCCACACGGCCGTGTGAAGCCCCGATAAGTTCAAATTTAAAGCCGCACTCAGCCTATTTAAAGCCCGATTGGGAGACTTTTTGAGAATCTTTTTTGACCTAGCTTTCTCTCCAACTTCGAGAGAGTGTGGCTAGGGTTTCAGAGAGGACTTTGTGGAGGATTGGAGCACGCCAACGGCATCGTCATCGATGTCCGACGGCAGCACAAGACCACGGCCACATCACACGCGAGGGGGTTTTCATTGATGTTCTTATTTTGCAATTTATTTTACACTTTGATGAACATGTATAGCTCCATGAGGAGCTAAACCCCTCGTGGGTATTCGGACTTGTAAAACCCTAGGATCATTATGTTTCTATGACATTGTTATTATGCTTTTCCAATATTGATGAATAAATTCGAGTTTCAGTTTTAATTATCTTTTGCTATTGTTCTTCCTTAGCCGTGACACTAGGGTTGAGAACAATCTAGGTTATCTTTTGGAGGTGTGACAACTCCTATAGGATTAGACTACTTAAGACTGAAGAGGGTTGAGAGGGAGAGTTGTGAGGTAGCAATGTACCCCTTTCCCTTCCGGTGTGATTTCTCCCTACCTCCGTTTCCTTGGTTAATTAGCGGTCAAGATAGAGTTTTAGGGCTCAATCTAGACTAGGGTTCTTCCACCTGGACCAAAGGGTTAGAACTACATAGAGGAACAGGTTTTATCACTAGGAATCCCTAGAACTTAAAGCAATCCCACGTAGTGTTAGGGTTAGGAAGATAGACTCCCCTGGGGCTTAGTTGACAGGTCAACAAGAGTCAAGGGTCGTAGTGAATCCTAATACCGGGACATAATGTTGGGGTTAGTCACGGTTGACCTTAAGTTTTGGGACCGTGAGTTTAAGGATATCCTCGACTCAATTAACATCAATAGGAAAGTATAATAGCATAGTCTTGCACTAGAAGCATAAGTCCTAGAGGTAACTTGTCCGGATACCCTATCTCACCCATTGCTAGTCTTTCTCCTTTAACTTCTACTTGCTTTTCTCTTGTCTTCCATTTCTCTATTTACTTTCTTGTCGTTTATTTTAATTGTTTCCATAAATTCACTCATCACTCCGATTATTTCTTTTCGTACACCGCATAACTAAATAGTGAATTCTTGTGTTCTAAATCCCTATTCCCTGTGGATTCGACTACCCATTGACCAGGGTAATTTTATTACTTCGACAAGGCCGTGCACTTGCGGTACACATGTAAAAGGTCTTGTCAATGTACTTTGCTTTCAGTTTGAATACATTAAAAGATTTATCAGAAAGTCACAATAGCAAAATAAAATTTTCTAACTCAAAGAGGAAGAGACTGGAGATGTGAAAATTAAAAGACTGGGAAATTTACCTTTTTTCCATTAAGATTAATCATTGCATTGTACCAATTTCAAACAAATGTATAACTTTCACCATTCAAACATTGTATCAAACATGTGATGGGCAAGAACAACCACACTGATAATAATAGGATTGCTAATGCTCTGCTTTCTCCTAATTACATCATTTTCATGCTAATTACTTAATTATCACATCACTAACTATCCTATCCAATTCTAGCCTCAGTAATTCATAACAAAATGAGAGAACTTCATGACCGAGACTCCCTCGTTTGGTCGTTTGCTGGTTCACTCCTTCTAGTTGCCAAGATAAAACCAGTGCATCGGTGTGGAAATGAATTAAAAAGAATATGCCACGTTTCTCATCTGTTTCAAACTCAAACAAATAGTAAAAAAAATCTCACATTACTTTAAAACGAATCAATGCAAATTGATTTTTTAAGATGGAGAGCATCCGTGTAAAGATGTTGCCCATGCTCCTCATCCTACTCCAACTCAATGCTACACACCAGGCTTCTTCGCGTGCAGGTCATCATCCGACCCGGAAGCATCAGCGAGTGACTGACCTATGCCACGCTCCACACTTATCTCCCGCCGTGCTCGTCTTGTAGCTTTTTGGAGGCAACATATTGTTTGGAGACCAGAGAAGGCTCAGCATCAAGAGGTGAAGGGATTCTCTGGAGATAAGATAATTTTGAAGTTATGTATTTTTTGAAGTGTTAGAAAAAGGGAAAGGCTTGCAGTAGTTAGATTTTGATCTAACGACCACGACTGGAAGCCCCTAGATTTTAAAATCTAGGGACACCCTTAGAATACCAGCCCCCATATATATATATATATATATAACTTTTATTTTGTTTTATTTTATTTTTTATTTATTAAATTTATTTAAAATAAAAAATTGGACCAACACCAATATAATATATATATGATTATTTATTTTATTTTATTTTTTATGTATTGAATGGATGGATAGCATACGATTATGAATCTTAGGGCTATTTCATATTTATTTTATTTTATGTTTATGTATTTAAATTATGTTGTGCCAAATGTAATTTTCTTTAATTTTTTTTAAAATATAGATTGTATTTAGTATACATTGTTTGTAAATTTTAAAGGAAACATAATCAAGCCGCACAAGTGTCTCAAAAAACATTGAGCAAGAAGCCAGCGTGAAGTTCTATTTACATGTTTTGTATGGAGCGCAAAACCATGTAATAGATTATGATTTTTATTTTTATTTTTGATTAGACCATTGGCTTGGGTTAACCTTAAAGGTTTATGATCGTCTGCGTGTGATGTGTTGGATGTATATATGTATGTAATGTATGCTACATATATGTTTGATATGAATGTGAGACCTAATTAATTACTTGTAAACAAACTCTCCCAAAAGAAAACACTAAGTTGTAGGGTAAGGGATGTCTTGGCTCTCCACCAAGCTTTAGGTTATTAGAGTTATGAGGGTGCATGATATTATCCATGTATGAGGGGGGTCTTGTATTCACTTTTAATTTTAACAACCTTTAGTGCATTAGATACTGTCAATCGAAATAAATTCCTCCCCAACTATACTGTATGGGTTGAGGGGATGAGATTCAATTGTTAGATTGACAAAAAGTTAGTGGGCTTGACTTAGATAATCCATAGACCAATTATACTTTATGAGTTGAGGTTTGGTGAATTATGAGCCAAAATTGATTGGACTGCCTATGGGATAGGTTGGCATGGGACGCCATTTTATTGACTTTAGTGGAACAATTATACTTTATGGGTTGAGCTTCATTAAATTTAATAAATAACACAATCACTCAATACGAAATTCTACCGATGAAAATTTTTGATTTCTACAAAGTATACATTTGCGAAAAATGTACTGGGAGCTAAGTTTTATTTAAAGACCTTAATATAACTTGTATAATATAAATGAACTAATAATATGGTTTTTGTTATTTTCTTGCATTTTATTTTTTGACATGACAAATAGTCCTCAATATAAAGATAATGTACATGAAGCTCAACCCATAAAGTATAATTGCGCCACTAGAGCCAATAAAGTGGCGTCCCATGCCAACCTATCCCACAGGCAATCCAATCAATCTTGGCTCATAATTCAACAAACCTTAACTCATAAAGTATAACTGGTCTATGAATTATCTAAGTTAAGCCTACCAACTTTTGTAAATCTACCAATTGAATCTCATCCCCTCAGCCATACGATATAATTGGGGAGGAATTTATTTTGACTGACGGTATCCAATGCACTAAAGATTGTTAAAATTAAAAGTCAATACAAGACTCCTCATATATGGACGATATCATGCACCCTCATAACTCTAATAACCTAAAGTCTGTTGGAGAGCCAAGGCATCCCATGCTCTACAACTTACTGTTTTTTTTTCTTTTTGGGGAGTTTGTTTACAAGCAATTAATTGGATCTCACATTTACATCAAACATATATGTAGCATACATCACATACATATATATTAAACACATCACACGCAGCGATCATGAATCTCTACGGTTAACCCAAACCAATAGATTAATCAAAAATTAAAATTAAAATCCTAATTTATTACATGGTTTTGCGCTCCATACAAAACATGTAAATAGAACTTCACGCTAACTTCTTGCTCCATAATTTCTAAGACCCTTGTGCGCTTGATTATATTTCCTTAAAAATTTACAAACATTGTATCCTAAATACAATCTATTTTTTTGTTGAAAAAATTAAACAAAATTACATTTGACACAACATAGGCTAAATACATAAACACAAAATAAAATAAACATGAAATAGCCCTATGATTCAAAATTGTATGACATCCATCCATTTAATACATAAAAAAATAAAATAAAACAAATAATCATATATATACGACATTGGTGTGGGTTCAATTTTTTTAATTTAAATAAAATTAATAAATAGAATATTAAATTAAATAAAATTATATATATATATATAACCGCGTACAACACAGTGGTGCGCGCAACACTGCGTGCGCGGTGCAGCATCCCTATGCAGTGTTGCGCAGTGCCGCAGCACATCACTCACTCAATTTTTTTTTAATTTTATAAATTATTTTATTTTATTCTGTTTTTATTCTATTTTATGTTCTGATTTTTATTTAAATAAATTAATGAAACCCTAATTCAGAAAATTAAGAAAACATTGATAAAATCTAATTTTATTGTGCTTTCTTTCCAAATTACAAATACCAATATAATTAATTATATGATTTGACTTGGTTCATCAAATCAAGTAGCCGGTTCTATTACCACTGTTAGAAAATATATCAAAATTATATAAAACAATCAAAAGTATGTATGAGCAAAAATAAAATTGCGATAGCAACTAATTGATTTAATGAACATATTTAATTAAAAGTTCTAGAAAATTAGCTTTAGATGTTCCAAAATTTTTCTTTGATATGCCAAATTTGTCACTCGGATTGTCATAGATCATCTAACGTCGAATAAAAGTCTCATGCCTCTAGATCACACATCGGAATTCAGAAACAGTCTTCTCTTCTTCTCCAAATAGTCGCTAAGGTTAAAGGGAGAGAGAGATTGGAGATTTGTCTCACCAGAGAATCAAATTGACGCTTTCTAGGGTCAGAGAGGAGTCATATTTATGGAAACTTCATAAAACATGATAAATATTATCTTATTATGAAATCCTATTAGAAATATGAAACTTCATAAACATGATAAACAAACTTTAATCAAAATTTAAACTTAAGACAAAAACCCTAAACCAATTTACAATTTCACTCATCCCATAAAGTAAAATTATAAATTGACAATTTTACCCATATACTCAAAACAAGATTGATTTTTAATTCCTTTAAGTGTGACTCTCAAGGTTCATTTTGATTGGCAATGAGAAGATAGCAAAAGATGTGGGTGACACTTAGGCAACCCATAGCCCCACATCGTAGCCCAATTGAACACGAATGAGTAGATCATTATGAACATTTTTTATTACGATTACTGTATAAGCATAGTCCCTTTGTTCTTGCCATGACAAAATAACTTATAAAATTGCTACTTTAATTAAATCCTAGAGCTCCTTGCCTTAATTCAATTGTTCCCTGACTACAAAAAGAAAAGTTTTACTACCCCAAAGATTGTCCTACCAGTACTCTTAAAGGCATAGAGGTCACACAATTGAGGATATGTCCATATTAAGAAGCAAAGACTACTAGTTAAAACCAGGGAACCATGCCTTAATGCATATGTTATAAACTTCATTTCATCATTGCCATCAAATTTACATTTGCAAGGACAAGAGAAAATAAAAAGCCACGTGAACATAGGCCATGAAAGAAATGCACACTTAGAACCACCTAAAGTCCATATAACCATGTTATGTAGTTATAACTTATAAGTCACAAAATATAAGAATAAAACTATAGAGAATAGTTTTATGCCTGAGACCTAGAGTGCAAGTAGATAAGGACTAGGTCTATAAAAGAGAGTAACTGTATAGTTTGAAACATGCAAATGGAATGCATATAATATGAAAAGAAAAACAAAAAAAAATTGTAGAAGCATTAGTAACCATTCCGCCAAGGCTTATCTTAGGGATCATCAATATAGATAGTTCAAGTAGGAGTTTCACTCCATCCAAAAATGGTGCTTCTTAATATAACCCTACCTTAGTGCTATATTTTGCAATATGAATCCCCTAGCTTTACTTTACCACATTTGAAGGTAGTCAAGTAACTCCAAGAGCACCTGCTCATCAAATCCTTCTACTTCTTTAATTATTGCATACAAGGTCTCTATCCAGTGGGTTGGGCCCTTAATATTGGAAGCCATTTTACCCATAATAGTAATCAAATTAGAATTAGACATCATCAAAGGGCTTTTAGGTCTCGTTCTTGTACCATGTAACCTAAGAATTAATGATGTGGTAGGGCTACTGCCAACTGGAAAGGCAAAGTTGATATTATCTTTTTCATCACTAGCATGTTTTATTGGGGCTGAATCAACTTTATCATTTTTTTATCTTCATTTTTATATCTATCCCCAAAATCTAAAAATAAAGATGTCGTATAGGAGCCAGTTGTATTATCCTCACCACAGATTATCCTATGCCCTTCTTAGTTCTATATTGGTTTCAATAGAAGGCTTTACAAATGGGTGAGCCTACATTCCAGCAAGAATGGACAAACTATTAGGACTCAAATAAACCCACAAACAATTTCCTAGAAGATATCACACTCTGAAAACATATATATCAAAAGGGAAAAATCACAGAAGTTCAACAATCTTGAAGAAAAACACACAAAAAACCTTTTGTTCTATTCTCTAAAAAAAACATAATATTAAAAAAAACATTTAATTAAACCAAACTTGATTAGTCACACCCTAACGTGTCCATTCCTGGTTCTCTGAACCACTTAAGCCTTTACTGCATCGAACTAACTCCATTTTATCAGATCCTCTAATCTCTACCGTCCATTCCCCAAGGATTTAAAAAGGGACCAGTTAGCCAACCGGTTCGTGGTTCAACCGGCCGGTTCAATATTTTTCCATTTTTATTTTTTTAAATAAATAAAAAAAATTTCATAAAATTATAAAAAAACGACAAAATGTTCTAGCATTAAGCAAGTTTATTAGAAGGATAAATTTCGTACATAATTTCTATCCACATAAACAAAAATAAGAAAAAGTTAACCAAAAGAAAAAAGAATAGAAAATGATGAACGGAAAGGCAAAAAAAAAAAAAAACCAAAATCAATTGTCTTGTACTTGCCAGTGCCCTTTTAGCTTCTTCGTGATTCTACCAAAAAAAAAAAAAAATTCTTTTCCTTTTCTCTTCATCTGATTCCTCTAAATCCATAAAAACCCTACACACACAATCATTCCTGACTTGGTTCCCGATCATAGATTCGCAGAAATATCAATGCAACAATAGAAACAATTCATCTGGACTAAAATATCAACAGTAATGCTTCCAGGCATTTAAAAATACATCAAAAATCAAGAATTTAATCCATATAAAAAAATATAGGGATTTAAACCAACAAACAAATGAATTTACCAAACTCTAAACAAGTACGCCTTCCATGGAACAATTGCAACCATGACGATGAAAAATTGTTCAACTTTACCTCAATGAAAGGCTTTGATGGACTTTCGAATGGAAATCAAAGCTCAAATTCAGCTTCGCAGAACCAAAAGCATTTAGCCAATTGAGGGCAAAGTAGCAAACGATCTCAAAACCAAAAAACTAAAAATCATTACTCCAGCATTAAAACGGGAACTATTCAATAAACATAGATTAAAAGCAAAACCCTGCGGACAACGACTTCAATACGACAATAAAAAGACGAGTGAGTCAGAAGAAAAACACTATTAAGGGGCATAAAAAAATAAAGTAGATCCAAAAAAAGTGAGAAGAAGAGAAAGAAAAGAAGAAGATGAAGATGAAGAACGATGGACTATGGTGGAGAAAGATGAGGTCTAATGGCCGGTGGGTAGTCGATGGCGCTGTGGAGACTGGCCAAACGGGACAAACTGAAAAGTGAAAGTGAAATTGAAATGAGAATTGAGAAATCAGATATTCAGAAATCAGACATGGTCGGTCCGATAGAACTAGTTCATTGGTTCTCGGTCCAAAGCCGGTTCATGACCGATTCGATTAGAACCCAGTTCAAATTATATGATTGAATTGGATCAGCGGCCGGTTCCCGGTTGAACCAACCAGCCCAGTCCGATTTTTAAATCCTTGCCATTCCCTTTCTCACATTCTCATCAAGTTTTGCCTAGAACTTAATCCAAAACCCTTGATGATTTCCATCTCTACCATCCATTCATTCCCTCTCAATCCATCAACAAACTAATAGAACTTTCAAACACCTAAAAGTGCCAAAGTACGCTCTACTCATAGAACACTTCACCAGTTCTTAGAAAACAAAGAAACATCCATACTTTAAGCAAACACCTATGATCTGCACTCATCTCCTACTTTTTTCTCTTCAATCACTAATCAACAATTTCCCCCCTTGATTGAAGCTTGCGTACTCCCAAACTTTCTCTGAAATTCAAATGTTTTTGAACATTTAAGCATTTAGTGAAAATGCCAGCTATTTGTGTATCTGTATTGAAATAACTTATATGAACCTTTTTATATGTCACCAAATCCCGAATGTAATGCAATTTCACATCCACATGCTTGGTCCTACCATGAAGAGTTGGAATTTTAGCTATTTCTATACATGATTTATTATTACACCACAATTGTATTGGTTCTTCACACTTCACTCCATAATCAAGTAAAATCTTTTTCATCCATACTCCATGACAGCAAGCTGCACACAGTGCACCGTATTCAGCCCTTATTGTTGATAAAGCTACATTTTTCTGCTTCTTGGATGACAAACACATTGCACCTGAGCCTAAATTTAAAACAAACCCCAATGTACTCTTTCTATCTTGCACATCTCCACACCAATCATTGTTTGCAAAACCTTCTAACTTCAATTCAATATTACTGTTATACTGAATTCCCAAATCTCTTGTTCCTGCCAAGTACCGCAATACTTGTTTAGCTACCCAAAACTGTATCTTTGTAGGACTAGCCATAAACCTTGATAACATAATATCTGAAAATACAATATTAGGCCTAGTGAGAGATAAATACAGTAATTTAGGGTCGTTTGACATCATTTCAGCTTTTTCATTTTTTTGTTTTTGTTTCGCATTTGTTTTGTTTTGTTTTTGCTTTGTTTTTGTTTTATTTTCAATTTTTTGAAAATAAAAACATGTTTAGATACACTAACTATTGTGTATTTTAAAAAGCTAAAAACAAAAACACGTTTGGTTAACAGAAAATTATTATGACGTTTATTATTATTATTTTTTAATTCAAATTTTCAATTTTTTTTATAAAAATTTATTTTTCATATTAGTATGATTGATTATATTATTAAATAAAATTAATGACATAGATTGTTATTGTATAGGTAAAAAATATCTCACAAAATTGTACTATTTGAAACTAAAAAATATTTTGGGGTTTGCCTAAAAAAAAATAAATAAAGAGAGAGTTGGGGCAATATAGAGACATTTAGTCATATTTTTTTTAGATTGAATAAAAAGTCAATAGCTCAAACAATAGATTTTTACAAATATATTTTCAATATATATATTGTTATATCCTAGTTTATAAAAAAATCAAGGGTCAAACATAGTGTTCACAAATAATTTCTAAAAATATAATTTTTATTCTATATCAACTAATTTGTAAAATATCAAGCCCAAATAATAAATTTTTATAAATATTTTTCTTAAAAATATTTTTATAAAATTATTAATATTAATTTGTAAGAAAAACATAAAAATGGTGTTTTATGTTTTTTTTGAAACGTGAGGATTGTTGTCAAAAATTTTTAAAACAAAAACAAGGTTCCAAACATGTTTTCTGAATTTTGTTTCCAAAACATGAAATTGAAAACAAAAAATAGGAATTGGCAACAATACCAAACGACCCCTTACCAATTAGACTTTTGTATAGTGTTGAATTTGTAAATTAAGAAACTTCATTCAACTGCAATTTGGTGCCTTGACTCGTAGGTACTAAAACTAGTTTGCAACCTTTCATTCTAAATTGCTTTAATACATCTTCAGTGTATTTTTTTTTCTGTGACAAATGAATTCCCATTTCACTCTGCTTTATTTCAAACCACAAAACATAAGACATATGCCCCAAATCATTCATTTTAAACTCTTTCATCTCTTCTCTGAATTTAATCACCACCTGCAATGATGACCCCATGTAGATTAAGTCATCTACATAAACACATACTAACAAAATGGCTTCATTTTTCTCAAGCTTCTTGTATAAAGTAAATTCAATAATACTCCTCTGAAAACCTTGAACTAAAAACCAAGTATCCAATTTGCCATACCAAGCTCTTGGATCTTGTTTAAGCCCATAAAAGGCTTTTGTCAATTTGTACACCATCCTGTCCTTGCCTTGGACCTCAAAGCCTCTTGGTTGATCAACATAAACTTCTTCTTCAATCTTGCCATTTAAGAAAGTAGATTTTAGATCAAGTTGGAATACTGGCCATCTCTTATGTTCTACCAATGCTAGAAACATTCTTATAGTATCAATCATGGCCATTGGAGAGAAAATATCCTCATAATCAATTCCAAACTCTTGATTATATCCCTTTGCAACAAGCCTTTCTTTATATTTCTCCATTTCTCCATTGGGTTTGTATTTTGTTTTATTAACCCATTTCACCCTAATAACCTTCTTCTTTGATGGCAATTGACACAACTCCCTTCTTTGATCTCTTTTAATTGACTGAATTTCTTCTGTCATAGCCTTTTTCCAATGTGTTAATTTTTCTTGCTTCTTTAAAACAACTAGGATCTATTACTACTAGAGCAAAACTACAACTCTCATATATTTCTTTTAAAGTTCTGATCTTTTGTGTTAGAGATTCATCTACATTTAGCTCACTGCCTTATTTAGCCTGTCTTCCAGGAGAATTAATTGAAGAGCTGCTCTCATTGCTCTCAATTGATGATTGTACTGGTTCTGCTGGCCTGGTATACAACGAATTACATAATCTAACCACTTGCAACACAACTCTCTAAACTTGAGCTTCAATATTTGACCACTGCCAAAATTCAGTCTCAATAAATTTCACATCTCGACTCACTATAATCTTTCCAGAATCAGGAACCAAAATTTTGTAGGCTTTAGCATCTTAAAAATAACCCACAAAAATTCCCTTCACTACTTTTCTATCCAATTTATGTAAATTTTGTGCAGGTATATGTGCATAAGCTACACAACCAAACATCTTCATATGACTTATCCTTGGCTTTCTTTCAAACCATACTTCATGTGGAGAATGATTCAATACTGCTTGAGTTAGTGAAATATTTGATAAGTAGGTGGCTATTAAAATTGCCTCTGCCCAGAAAGAATTTGGCAATTTTCTTGCACTTAACAAGCTTCTACGGTTCTTAACTAATGTTCTATTATTCCTTAGCAATTCTATTTTGTTGAGGGGAGTAAGGAGCAGTATATTCATGTTTGATGCCTATGTGTGCACAAAAACCATTGAATTCTCTAGATGTAAATTCTCCTCTATCTATTCTAATTATCTTTAGTTATGACCAGATTGCCTTTCAACAGATGCTAAAAACCTTTGAAAACAATTAAAGACCTCATGGTTGCATTTCAGAATGGAGTAATACTCCATACATTCCCTCTACTTTTTAAAATGTTCCCGTTTGGTCCCCCTACCAATTTTCATACCCTTTTGGTTCCCTTATTTTTCTAAAATGTGCCCCATTAGTCCAAGAGTAAACTACCATCATATTTGCCGTCTAATGACCCTGATGTGGCAAACATGACACTTATTTTATGCCCTGCTGGACATGTTATGCTAACGTGCCATTTTTTAATAGTGGATAGCTAATTAAAAAAATTTAAACATTAAACATTAAAAAAAAACCCACTCTCGGATCTTTGATCCGAGAACCTTATACCCGATACCGTCATATTAGATGGCAAATATGACGGTTGTTTGCTCCTAGACTAATGTGGTGCATTTTAGAAAAGTAAGGGCATCAAAAGGGTACAAAAATTAGTAAGGGGACCAAACGGGCACGTTTAAAAAGTAGAGGGACTATACGGAGTATTACTCCTTTCAGAATATACACCCAACTCATCCTTGAATAATCATCAATGAATAATAGAAAATGCCTGCCTTCACCATTTGATTCTGTTTGCGTAGGCCCACATACATCTGCATATACTAACTGTAACTTCTGTTTTGTCCTCCATGATCTGCCTGACTGACATGAAGCCCTTGATAGTTTGCCATAAACACAATCTTCATAGTGTTGTAATTTTTGGATTTTAGGCAATCCTAGAACCAGATTATACTAAGATAAATACTGCAAATCTTGAACATTTAAATGTCTATACCTTCTATACCACAAATTAGTCAGTTCTTCACCTTTCATAACCACATTTATCAGCTTACTTGTAGAGAACAAGTTATTGCTCTTCTAAATAGTCATCAACAAAAAACTAGTAGTTGCATTTTCAATCTGACAACCAGACTACTGAACTTCACATTATAACCATTCTCAATTAACTGTCCCACATTGAGTAAATTGTGGGCCAACAAAGGAACAAACTAAACTCCATGAATTAATTTCACTCCTCCATGAACATGAACAGCCAGAGAGCCTCTACTAAGAACATCCACTTCTTTATCATCACACAGCCTAACCTTTTGTTTCACACTCTCATCCAAGTGATAGAACAATTCCTTTGTTTTCTTGTCATGTGATTTGAAGTACCACTATCGAATAACCATGTTGACGTATTATCACCAACTTCTCCATTATATACCATAAATAAATTGTCATATTCACTTGGACTCTAATTACTAGAATAACTAGCTCCTTCATCAAAGTTCTTCCCTTGAGACCAACAATGTGATTGGTAATGACCAAATTTCTTGCACTTGAAGCATTAAACATTTTGCAACTCACCTTTTCCAAATCTCTGTACACCCAAATGATCTCTAATCTCTTCCAAATCTGCCAAATGGTCTTGCACAACCTCTACCTCGCTGCCATGACTGCCCATCACTACTGTATTGTTGCCTTGGAGTAAATTGTCTCTAATCACCTGATCTCTGACCACCGCCATACCCACTACCTCTTGGGCTATCATCTCCTCTACATCTTCCTTTCATAAAATTCCTACAACCACTTGTTCCTCCTCTCATAGAAAAAGCTTTATCCACTTGCTTCTTAGTGAATTGATTGAATCTTACTTCATGTGCTCGAAGGGAACTACTCAAATAATCCAGAGTTAGTTTTAATATATCCCTTGCCTCTTCAACTAATGTAACTGCATATACAAACCTGGATGACAAACTCCTCATAACTTTTGAAACCACCTCTAAATCAGTCAAATTAGCCCTCATACCTCTAATTTGTTTAATAATCACTAGAACTCTAGTAATGTAGTCTTGCATTGCTTCTTCCTCTTTCATCAATAACAAATCAAACTTTTGTCTCAACATTTGCTATCTCACAGAAAGCATCTTTGATGTACCTTGATTTGGTCCCATTCCTCCTTTGTTGTATCAAATCTCATAATTCTATGTAGAATCGTTTCATCAACAGCCTATTGCAAAAGAAACAAAGCTTTGGCATCATTTTTCTCATTCTCTAACACCTTTGCTTCTGAACCATCCTTGCTTACTCCTTCCTTAATAATCTTCCATAAATTCTATGACCTGAATAATGTTTTCATTCTATAACTCCAGTGCTTATACCTTTCTCCCTTGAACACAAGTAAAGAAGAAGTGGATATCTTTGGTGTTGAGGAGGTACTTGAAGCCATTAGTCGCACTCTTGAACTCACCCTTCACCACTTCTTCAATTCACAAAAGAACAATTTGCTAATCTTACCAGCAAACATGCCTACACCACCAAGTCTTCAATTTCTTCACCCCACTCAGGCAACCTTCACAACATCATCATAACAACATACATCAATACACTACTGCCATATATCAACACTACATACAAAACCACAAAATTGAAAATAAAAACACCCTCTTCAGTAGCTCTAATACCACTGTTAGGATCCAAATCAACCCACAAACAATTTCTTAGAAGACATCACACTCTGAAAATGTATATATTAGAAGGGAAAATCACAGAAGTTCTACAACCCTAAAGAAAAACACACAAAAACCTTATGTTCTATTCTTTAAAAAAACATAACATTAAAACAAACATTTAATTAAACCAAACTTGATTAGTCACTCCCTAACGTGTCCACTCTTGGTTCTCTGAACCGCTTAAGCCTTTAGTGCCTCAAACTAACTCCATTTTATCAGATCCTCTAATCTTCACTGTCCATTCCTTTTCTCATCTTCTCATCAAGCTTTGCCTAGAACTTAAATCAAAACCCCTGATGCTTTCCATCTCCACCATCCATTCATTCCCTCTCAATCCATCAAAAAACTAACCAAACTTTCAAACACCTAAAAGTACCAAAGTACCCTCTACTCACATAACACTTCCCCAGTTCTCAGAAAACACAAAACATCCACACCTTCTCAAGCAAACACCTCTAATCTGCACTCATCTCCTGCTCTTTTCTCTTCAATCACTAATCAACACAAACACACATATTTAAATTTTGGGCAATAATTTTGAAGTGTTCAAAAACTTTTAGGCATCTTACCTTGGTGTATATAAAGGCCACGATGGGATCGAGAGTGATTGTCTCAGTTAGATCATCCAATCATGCATCGCTTAGCTCTTTCGCCTTCTTGATCTCAACATATTGTGCTCTTAAGGTTCTATAGTGGCTCTCCATATTCTTAGTAGTGAAACCAGTTTGAAATCTAGAATTAATAGTGACTACAACAACGGCAAATATAATCTGTTTGAATGATTTATCACATTTCAAGCCTTTTCCATCACCCGTGTGATCATGACTTTCCAAGTTGCTTCAAATTCTAAGGAATGAGGAAAATAGGCAATATATGGATATCAAATTGAGGGAAAAGTTTAAGGTACATAGTGGTGAAGAAAACAAGCAAGAAAAATCTACAAAGTCACAAAGCACAAGTTCATAATCAACAACATGCATGGTACATTTGTAATGATAAAACAAAACCATTATATTAACGCCATATTGCATTAATATCCTATCTATGAGTTCTACTCGTTACCTATTTTCTTACTATTATTCTCATTACATTCTAGCTTACGACAAGATCAAGGTTCAACATAGCCAATGCATTTTAAGTTGGGCATGTTCAACCACAAAATCGAGACAATTCTTAAGAGGGGATGGATGCATCAATGTGTGATTGCTCTTAGTAATCTAGGTAGTAATGTACACAAATGAGCATGTTGATTAAGCGGTAAACTGTGAAATAAAATGTAGGATTCACTACAAGAAATTGTGTTTTAAGCGGCAGTTTTAAAGCCATTTAGTGGCGGTTATAACTGCTACTAAATGCAACCGGTAGCAGTTACAAAACTGCCGTGAATGCTAGTGTTGGCACAACAATTCACAACGGTTTTAGTTAACTACCAGAATAACCATCGTTAAATGCATATGAAAATCCTCGACTGTTCTAGAACTACTACAAAATCACACGGAGGCTAGACACTATGAATCGCGGTGGTTTTATAAAACAACCTCCAAATGCAAACAATTAAGGCAGTTTATAACCGCCACAAATGAATGTTAGGTTCATTTTGCTTCTTGGTAGCATTTCAAGTTTGAGCTACCGTGTGTCCTAGTTTTTTTAATAATTATTTTTAATTTTTAATTGATTTTGACAATTATATATATATATATATATATATATATATATATATATATATATATATATATATATATATATATATATATATATATATATATATATATATGAATCTTTAAAGTATGTTATATATTGAATTCCATTCAATTAAAATTTGAAAATAGTAAAATTTATTGATAATTCATGAATATTTACAAGAAGTCAAATTTACAAGTTTGTTATGATCTTCCAAAGTGAAAACATATTAATTTTTAAAAACAAAAACTAGCAAAAAGCAATAATAGGCATCTTCAGCCCATTAGGTATAATTGAAACAATTCTTCCTCTTTGACCGGTGTAGCTCATAAAACTTAATTTGGGGGTAACCCCATTGGCTGTAGAAGTGGAGGCAGAAAATTCTGATACCTGAAATTAGACAATTTAATTAACTAAAAATGCAAATGTATAGCATAATAGCCTCCAAAATTAGACCACTATGAACAATATAATGTTAAATACCAATTATTCCAAAAAATAAAGTTCAAATGCTTTTTTCCCACCTGCAAGTAAGAATGATAGATAATTTGTTAGATACCAAAACAATATTTGCTTTGATATTGCTTCTAAATCCAAATAAAAATGAACTTTAAAGAATTTTTCCACTAAAAAATAATAACTAACCTCTGATATTGTAAGTGTACAGTATGGAAGTTACCATTATCATGAAAGTTGCAACACCAAGATTCTTCCAAGTAACTTAACACAATGGAAAATATAAGTTTAAAATTTGAACAACTCATGCTACAAAATTAACTGACAACTGCTTTTCCAAAATTGAACTTGTTTTCAAGCAGTACAACACTGGTACCTAACATGCACTTTCGTGGTTTTGTGCAAATCTAGAATAATCAGGATCGTATCTAATAAAAATGACAATCCAAGAATAATACCTACCTCAAATCAAGCCAAGATTCAAAACCAACCAATCCATTTTGCATTATTTATTTGCATATAACTCTTAATACTAAAAAAATTGGAACAAATACACCAATGAGGTTAGTTTCATCTTAGTAGCTATATCATACATATAATTTACCAACCTTGGCATTAAGTTTATGGCAACTGAATTGTCATGGATGGACAAAAAAAAAAAAAAAGGGTTAATTGTACACAAAGTTCACAATTAACTATGATATATTTCAAAATAATTTCAATTATATAAAGGTTTTTTTGTTGTTCCCATGTATATAAAAAGGAAAATATGGATGAAAGAACTTTGCAATCTTTATACTCTCTTTAACTTGTTTGTTGTGTTTATTCTCCTTCTTAATTTTATAATAAATTTTTTAGTATAAAATATATTCTATAATAGTTTTATATAAGTTTTATATGTTCATATACAAACTATTGACCTAAGCTTGATGAAGCTCAACTCAACTCAAAGTTTGGATCAAAATTAATTTTGAGCTCGAAAATCAACACCAGTTTGATTTGAATGGTCATAATTGAGTTTGTATGAAACAAAAATTGAATTGTTTAAATTTTAACCCATTCTCCATTGAATGAATATGTGGATTGCTTTTCCATTATTACAAAATTATCAAAGTCTCCATTTAGTACCACAATACTAAATAGAAAGTTGGTGAAAAATTCAACTCAAAAAAATTAAAAAATTTAGAAAATTTGAGATTATTATACCTTCAACAATTTTAAATATTGGCAACCTAATATTTTAAAAAATATTATTATGAAAAATATTCAAATAAATAAATAAATAATATAGAATAAAATTTGAATATGCAGTCTATATATCACTGTAGAAAGCATATAGAAGAGCTTTAATTAAAGGAAAATGTTTTTAACTTCTCTTTAATTCATAACTCATAAGATATCATTATATTTTGGAATTTTTTTGTGTACGCTACAAAAAATTTACTGATTAAAAAATATTGAAATATGATTATTCTAGCATAAAAAGATTAAAGAAATTTTTAATCAATACATATACATGCAAGCATTTTGTTATGATGCCGGTTAAATTGGTCAACAAGGGTATATATAATTAGAGGACATGTGGCGAGCACGAGCCCGAATCGGAGGCTGGAATGGGAAGCCAACACATGGGTGCATCTACTTCGGCAAAATAAAAAGAAATGAAAAATGAAAGGAGAGAATTAAAAGAGGGCGCCGCTTGTTGAAGGAGTAAGCAGAAGAAGAGGATAAGCTCGCGGCTCCGCGGGTACATCATAAAGGCAGAAAAGAAGAATATAAAAGCTACCAAAGAGAAAGGAAAAGAGAAGCTGAAATTGGATGAAGTTGAAGGCCCTGGTTTTTCTCAAGGAGCTTGAGAGCAGGGGGGTGTTGGTTGTCGTTTATCTTCTGGTTTTCTTGGTTATCTTTCTTTAGTAATTTCCTTGGAAATAATTGTAATACTTGGTGAGATTGTTCTCATCTCAAACCTTAGTATTTCCTGCATTAATGTCTCTTGAATGCTTGGATTGTTTAGTATGTTGATGATGATGATGAATTGTATTGAATGAGATGAAGGTTTGAGACCTTTGGATGAAAGATATGAGCATATTAACTTGATTTAGAGGAAAATAGATTGTTGAAATTGAATTGGATTTGATGATTATGGAGTAAATTGCAGGGTTGATTGTTCTTATACTGTTGAAAACTCATAATTATATTCCTTAATCCTTTTGGGAGAATTTTATACATTATAATTGGTGCTTTCATTGTTTACACCCTTTAATGGCTGATAATACTCAAATGAAAAAGCTTTAAGCTAAAATGGAAACACTGTCCATCTTAATGGATAACAATTAACAGAGATTCAAATCCATTGGACAATTTCTTACTAATCTACCTTTAATCTAGCAACCTCTAGCTGGGATATCTCAATTTATTGAAGCTCAACAAATTAGTAAACCAATGGGATAAACTTCAGCTTTGCCTACATTGGTGGATGATCATTCTCAATTAGCTATTCACCCAAGTTCAGACATTTATTCTGTCAGAAATATTAAAATTGATTTTTCAAGGTTTGCAGGGGGTGACGCATTACAATGGATATTCCAAGCTGAACAATTTTTTGATTACTATAGGGTACCCAATCACCATCGATTGAAGATTGCTTCAGTGCATTTTGATGATCTAGTGATACCTTGGTTTTAGAGGCTTCAAAAATCAGTGAAACTTACTTCTTGGCAAGTGTTGATGAAATCTTTAGAATGTAATCATGGGTCATTAGGTTTATATTGTCCCAGATATTCTTTTTTTCGATTGACTCAAGAAGGTTATGTTGCTCAATTTTATGACCACTTTACGACATTGGCAAATAAAGTTCATGGAGTTCCTGATGAAATTTAGCTTGATTGTTTTGTAAGTGGGTTAAAAAAGGAATTATAAGCAAAGATAATTCCTTGCCATCCTGATGATTTGGACAATGCATTTATATTAGCCAAATTATTTGAGGAAAAATTTCAATTGGGCATAAAGACAATGACAACCAAGAATGTATTTGTTCATGATACTAAATTCAAGGCATTACTTGGAATTATTCCTGCTATTCCCAATGAACAAAGTGCACAAGGATATAATATTACTGGATCAAGTACATGGGCTTATAATCAATCTACTCCATTTATAAAAATGGGATTTCAGGAAATGCAAGTCAGAAAAGCTAAGTGATTATGCTTTACTTGTGATGAAAAGTATTCACCCACTCACAATTGCCCAAATAAAAGTCTACTACTATTGCAATGGGATGATAATGACACAGAAAATTCTAACAGTGATTTCTTAGTGGATCCTAATCCAATTGAAGAAGTGCATGTTCCTAATACTAAGCTATCTCTCAATACTATGTCTAGTACCAATGTCTCTCGTACTATGAGATTTACGGAAACTTAAAATCTTGCTAGATGGTGGCAGTGATGATTCCTTTATTTAACCTAGAGTGGTAAATTTTTTGCAATTGGAGATGTTACCAACTACATCATTAAAGGTTCTTGTCGGAAATTGGCAGACTTTACAGGTTGAAGGACATATTCCTGAGTTAGTAATTCAAGTGCAAGGAAATTCACTTTTGGTACCTGCTTATGTTTTAGCAATTGTAGGAGCAGATTTAATTTTGGGAGCATCTTGGTTTGCAAATTGGGGATTCATGTCATTGAATATGACAAGAAAGTAATTAAATTTTTCCATAACAATCAGTTTATGGTATCATCAAAAAGCCTAGTATAGCAATTGTGCATCAATTATTTAGGTTATGCTTTACTCAAGCTGTTAGTGAGTGTTATTCATTGCAACTAATTCCAGATGAGTCTTAGACTAAGACAGTGGAGTCCAATGCTAGTGATGTAACTGCAAATAATTTAGCTGAATTGTCTTCTGATACTCCACTTGAATTATCTGGCCTGTTATTCAGATTTCAGGAATTTTTTTTCAAATCTTGTAGGTTTACCACCTTCAAGGGCTTGTAATCATAAAATTCCTCTACTACCAGGCAGTGCGCAAGTGAAAGTTAGGCCTTATAGATACCCTCACAGTCAAAAGGCAGAAAATGAGAAAATGGTAGAGCAAATGCTAAATGACGGATTAATTGAGCATAGCACTAGCCCATTTTCTTCTCCAATTATCTTGGTAAAGAAGAAGGATGACACTTGGCAATTTTGTACTGACTATAGGGCCTTAAATGCAATCACAATTAAGAATGCCTACCCTATACCCACAGAAGATGAACTTTTGGATGAACTCTATGGAGCAGTATATTTTTCTAAGCTTGATTTAAGCTCAGGTGGTCATCAAATTCTCTTACATCCAGAAGATAGGTTCAAGACTGCCTTCAGAACCTACCAAGGACATTATCAATGGCTTGTTATGTCATTTGGGCTCTCTAATGCCCCTGCTACATTTCAGCCTCTAATATACCAAGTTTTTCATTTTGCACTAAGGAAATATGTATTGGTTTTCTTCAATGATATACTCTTTTACAGTTCAGATTGGCATCTTCATCTACAACATCTAGAGACAGTTTTATCAACATTACTCACTACAAAAAATTATATTTTTAGTGATAGCCAAAGTTACTAAAAATAGTAAATTTTGTCACTATTGTTAATAGTGACCAATTTTTGTGGTCTCTTGTCACAAATACAATAGTGATCATTTTAGAAATTTGGCCACAATTACACAAAAAATCTGTGACCAAATTATTGTCACTAAAAACTTTAATATTTGTGATAAAATTATGTGGCCACAAATAGTGAAAATTTTGTGGCTAAATTGTTGTCACTAAAACATTGGTATTTGTGATAAAATTATATTGTCACAAAAACCTTACTATTTGTGATGATATTGTTGACACTAAAAATACGAAATAGTGATGAATAAAGTCATAACACTAGTTTATTTTATTGTGCACCATTATTTTTATTGGTGACCAATGTTTAGTCACTAATGTTGTTTAAAGATGGTATCATGTGTTGTCACTAAATAAAAATTATATAAATAAAATTATTTGTGATAAATATAAAGTTATATCTTATATAATTCTGTCAAAAAAAATATTAGTAGTAAAATATTGCCACACAAGCAAATAAAAGTATTTACATTATATAACAATAGATAAATATCAATAAAAAGTACAAAATTCTTTTTCCAAATATATAAAATTGAAAATTTAAATATCCAAAAATATAATTATAATATTATCCTAAACTATTCTCTAATGCAAATTGGATATGAAGTATACTACTCTACATTTGAATCTTCCCTTTTGCTTTTCAACCTCAACTTTTGCTAGAATTTAACTCATTTTCTCCTCTTCTTGATACTTATTCTGCATATTTAGAAACAAAAATATAAGAATCTAATAAAATAATTTTAAAATTTTCAAAAAATTCTAATTTAATTACAACTTTCATACCATTATTTCTTCTCAATTGAGAAGAGACAAATTCCGTGTTGCATTTGGCTTGTTGTTGTTTTAAATAGATAAACAATCATTAAGAAAAAAAAAGTACACAATCAAAATCAAAACAACATATACCTATTATGAACCTAAAATTCAAAGTGTTAAAAATGAAAACAATAACAAATTAACAACCATCATTGAAAAATTCCAATAATCCTAACTTTGATGATGAAGAAGATAAAGCAAAAGAACAATGTATAATCTCTAATTCAATGCATAAACTAAGTAAAGGAATTTAAGAAAAAGGAAAAGAAGCAAATCTTGTGACCATTAATGATATGCATATGTATATGTAAAACCAAACCATTGCCACCGATCTCATTAGGCACATAAGTACTCAAGGTTTCATCATCTTCATTCCTTTTATAGGTTAAGTTCATTGAGGATATATAACTTTTTAAAATTTAATTTTTTTTAAAAAAAAATTACATTATCCAGATTTTGTTTTATTAGATTTGGTAAATATCTATTTAATTTTAATTTTAATTTTTAAAATTTTCTCTTATACTATAAATCCTAGGTATGATCTAAATTAAAGGCCTGTTTTCTAAGCCTTATAATATAAATTTTGAATATTAGATAAATTATAATTTTAAAAACCATTTAAATTTTATCTATAATTACTTAACATACCTAATAAATTTTTAAATAATCTATACATAATCTTAAGTTTGGGTAGAAAAAATAGATTTTTTAATATTTTATTAAGAATATAATTTTACAACCACATATACTAATTTATAAAAGACTATATATGTTAATTAATATTTTTATGAAGACATTCAGTAGACACTACATGTTTAAATTGTTTTGTATCAAAAATTGTCGGCACAAAAGATAAGATGCATAATTGTGATAGATACTAAATTGTCACAATTGAAATTATAATTGTGACAAAATAATTAGACATCACAATTAATCCAAACTATAATGACAATTAACATAGTTAAAAATTTAATTTTTGTGACAATATTTATTAGACACAAAATAGTTTAATTTTTTGTGACAAAACTGTTGTAACAAAAAATAGATGTTGAGTGACAGAAACACTTTTGCCACAACAAATGAAAAATTATAGTGATAATAATATGTCTTGTCACAATTAAACATCATTTTCATCAAGAAAGTTCTGGCACTAAATCTTATATGCTTTTAGTGACCAACATTGGACACAAGAGAAATTTTGCCACTATTAATATATTAGTAGTGATGATTTAATTGTGACATATAGTACATTGTCACAATTATCTTTGTAATAGTGACAAAAATATAAGTTGTCACAATTAATTTAAACAATAGTGTCGGTTAACTTTTTTGACACAAAAAACCTAATATTTGTGGTAAAATAATAGATTGTCACTAAAAGTCATAACTCTTGTAGTGACTTCACCATCAATTATATGCTAAGCTCTCCAAATGCAGTTTTGGTAAAAATTAGATTGATTATTTGGGTCATCTAGTGTCAAGCAAGGGAGTAGATATGGATCCATCAAAGGTATCAGCAGCTATTCAATGGCCAATTCCTCAATCTTTAAAACAAATTCGGGCTTTCTTAGGATTGATTGGCTACTATAGAAAATTTATAAAGCATTATACTACATTAGCAAGACCTTTGATAGACCTACTTACAAAGGATTCTTTTCTATAGTCATAGGCAACACAACAGGCTTTTGATAATCTCAAACAAGCAATGATATATGCACTAGTGTCAGCACTACCAATTTTTGTAAACTATTTGTAGTTGAAACAGATGCTTCAAGGATTGTTATTGGGACTATATTAAGCCAAGACAAGCATCTTATAGCCTATTTTTCCAAGAAATTATCTCCAAGAATGCAGAATCAATCAGCTTATATGTGTGAATTTTTTGTTGTGATTGAAGTTGTGAATAAATTCATGCATTATTTGTTAGGTCAGCGGTTTATAATTAGAACATACTAATAGGCTTTGCGATATTTGTGCCAACAAACCATCCAAATACCAGAGCAGCAATGCTAGCTTTCTAAGCTTTTGGGATCTAATTTTGTGATTGCATATAAACTGGGAAGGGATAATCTATAATGTGCCCTTGAGATGCTTTACACTTACTTCATCTCAATCCCATACAAATTTTTTTACTGAATTGAAATTATTACAGAGTCAAGATGAGACATATGGCCCAATTTTACAAGAATTACAAGCCACAGGTATCCACAATTTAGTCTATTCTGTTAGACAAGGATTATTATGTTGGAAAGGCAGGTTGGTGAAAATTCATTTATTAAACAATTTTCATAATTCTCGTATGGGAGGACGTGCTAGGTCTTTGAGGACATTCATGAGGTTGTCCACTCAATTTTTCTGGAAAGGTATGCGTCAGGAAGTTCATCAATATGTAAAACAATGTATGGTGCGTTAGCAGGCCAAGGATATCACTACTCCACCTGCAAGGCTATTAAATCCACTCCCAATTCCACAGCAAATATGGGAGGATATTGCCATGGATTTCATTTATGGGTTACCAAATTCAAAGGGGTATACAGTGATTTATGTAGTGATTGATCATTTATCCAAATACGGTCATTTTATGCCCTTGAAAAGTGATTTTTCTAGCATAATTGTTGCAAAAGTTTTCATTCAATCAATGCTAAAGTTGCATGGACTTCCTCTTTCCATTGTTTGTGATCGGGATAAGGCTTTTACTAGCTAATTTTGGCAGCATTTGTTTTCCAAAATGGGCAGTTCAATTCATATGTCTATTGTATATCATCCACAATCGGATATACAAACAGAGGCTTTGAATAAGTACTTAGAAATGTATCTCCACTATTTTACAGGTGATAATCATGGAAATTGGGTTAAGCTCTTGTCTTGGGCCGAATACTGGTATAATACTTCCTATCAAACAAGTGCCGGAATGACTCCTTTCCAAATGGTTTATGGCCTTGAGCCACAGGGCTTGGTACCATATGTGGAGACAGAGAATGATCCTCCTGTGGTGCAGCATTGGTTAACTAATCGGGATAAGCTCTTATCCCAGCAGAAGGAGCAACTTGCTTCGAGCTCAAGTTTGGTTGAAACGCTATGTAGACTTAAAACGTTTTGAAGTTCAGTTTCAAGTAGGGAATTGGGTCTTCGTGAAGCTTCAACCATATTGCCAACATTCTGTATTGCTTTGTCAAAACCACAAATTGGGAATGAAATACTTTGGACCTTTCTAAATCTCACAGAAAATTGGGAGGTTGTGTACCATTTGAATCTGCTGGCAGGAATGAAAATTCATCCAGTTTTCCATGTTTCTTTATTGAAACAATGCATTGAAGATCTAAGCTTGACAACACTACCTTTGCCATTAATGTCTACTTCTCAAGGCCCTATAATTTTTCAGAGACTTTATTACAATATCGAGAGGTTCTTCGTGGAAGCCGGCAAGTGAAATGGGTGTTGACTCAATGGCATGGATTATCACCAGATGACACCTCTTGGGAAGATGTGGATCAATTACTAATGCAATATCCAGAACTGGACCTTGAGGACAAGGTGGTTGCTCATGAGAGGGGTATTGTTATGTTACTGGTCAAATTGGTCAACAAGGGTATATTAAATCAGAGGGCATGTGCCTAGCACGAGCCCGAATCGGAGACAGGAATGGGAAGCCAACATGTGGGTGCATCTACTTCTAGAAAACAAAAAATAATGAGAAATGAAAGAAGAGGAATAAAAGAAGAGGCCACGTGTCAAAGGAGTAAGCGGGAGAAGCGGATAAGCTCGCGGCTCCACGGGCACATCATAAAGGCAGAAAAAAAAAATATAAAAGCTATTGAAGAGAGAGGATAGAGGGAGCTGAATTTGGATAAAGTTGAAGGCCTAGTTTCTCTCAAGGAGCTTGAGAGCAGGAGGCGTTGGTTGATGTTTATCTTCTGGTGTTTTTTGGTTACTTTTTCAGTAATTTCCTAGGCAATAATTGTAATACTTGGTGAGATTGTTCTCATCTCAAACCTTAGTATTTTCTGCATTAATTTCTCTTGAACGCTTGGACTGTCTAGTATGTTGATGATGATGATGAATTGTACTGAAGGAGATGAAGATCTGAGACCTTTGAATGAAAGATCTGAGCATATTAATTGATTCAGAGACAAATTGATTGTTGAAATTGAATTAGATCTGATGATTATGGAGTAGATTGCAGTGTTGATTGTTCTTATACGGTTGAAAACTCATAATTATATATATTCTTTAATCCTTTTGGGAGGATTTTATGCATTACACATTTCTCCATATGTCATGGTAAATTCCCACAAGAAGATAGTTTTAGTTCCATCAAATTGTAAATTTTTTATCTTTTTATTTATTTTAAAAGTAGTACGTGAAGAAGTCCACTCTTTTATTAGCAACATCTACAATAAATAAAATATTATTCTAAATTTTGTAAGCCTCCTTAAACATATAAATTTGAAATCATTAATATGTTTAAAATAAATTAAAACTTCATTCAAAATAAAAATTTATGTCCACATAAATTTAAAAATAATATATATATAAGATCTCAAGATTTCTTGTAGGTAATTTTACCTTGTTACTATTGGTAAAATGCATTATCAATGTACAAAATAAAGAAAAAATTTTACAAAGAGCATTAATATTTAATATTTTTTACCACTAATTATTAGAGCAAATAATAATGTTACAGCAATAGATTTAGAAAATATGAATTTAAAGGCATAAAGTTGGACATTTATAATATTTTTTGGATTGAATCAAACCCAAAATAATAAGTTTGGAAAATAAGAATTTATATTCATATAAATTTGAAAATAAAATATATATGTGAGACAAAATACTTTTCAAGATTCCTTCTAGGCGATTCCACATTGGTACTACTGGCAAAATGTATTATAAAAAAAAATTGCAAAAACCAGTAATATTTAATATATATTTTTGTCACTAAATACTAAAGTAACTAATAATGATACATCAATGAAGTTTAAAAATATGAATTTTGTTAGTGTAAGTTTTAAGATTGAATCAGTTTATTTAGCATATCTTGCATGCATTTAACATGATATCATAACTTATTTTGTTTGGTCTATTTCTAATATAGTTAGTTAAAATGGACCAACATTTATTTTTACTTAAAAATATGAATATGTAAATATGGATTTCTCATTTATGAAGATATTTTTGGATTAAATTAAATCCAAATAATATGTTTGAGATGGATCTAACACAAACATTAATACATTTACATATATTGAAACCATATTGCAAATTAAGTACATGGAGGAGTAAATTTTCACAAGTACCCCAATATTCACATCCAAATGATGATGTCTTTTGAATTATATAAATGGATTGGCCCACAAGTAGGGTACATTATTGCAGTTGCTTTTGTAATCAAATCTACTTAGTCCTCAAGAAAGATAATGAAACTAGGCTCTAGCTACGATGCAAGTGAATGGCTCTAAAGTTTCTTTTTATATCCTCTTTCAACTAATATGTAAATCATATATATGTTTAATTAAAAAGATTTCTTGACTTCAACTTGGCACAATAACAAGTCAAACATGCTTGCTTTTCCTTCAAGAGCTCCATTAGATCAAGGTTTGGAAATGATAAAAAAACAGCAAATTGAATTTGACACAATCTTTTGTTCAATATATATATATAGGATGCAAATGAATGCCTCTAAGTTTCTTTGTATTAGCTTTTAACTAATATGCAAATTGCAAGTGAAATTCTTGACTTCAAAACTTTGCATGACACCAAGGTTTTTTTTTCTTGAAAAAGTAGATAAACAATCTATATTGTGTTAGAAAGCGTATACAAGTATAAATATGTGTGTTATATAGGACAAAAACTAAAGACATGTAGTATAAAATAATAAAAGTAATGCAATACCTCTAGAGATAATTAGGTGAAGCTAATTACTAGCACTAGAAAAAATGTACAAAAAATTGAAATTATATTTGATAGTCGTCATGAAATATGTCAGTTTAGGGTTCTTTGTATCCAAGTTTCTCACAATGGTAGCAAGTCAAATATAACTAGCCATTCCTTCAAAAGCTCCATTTAGACACAATTTGGAAGAAATGCTAAAAAACATCAAATTGAATTTGACACACAATCTTTTGTTCAATTTATTGATATATATATATAGTTAAGACTTTGAATATTACATGTTGACAATAATGAAAGTTGAAATAGATTTATGATCTTGATTAGTGTTTAGGCTTTACACTTATGCCAATATTTCTTGTATTAATTAGTGAGACACTGATAATGTTTATAAGTTAAGAATGAAAGGTGGGGAAGATATGAATTTATTAATGAAATTTGATTATATTTAAAATTCATGTTTATAAGTGGAAAAAATAGATGTTAATGAAAATTGAATGTTATATAAATAGTAGAGAGGAAATCTCGAATAGATCTTATAGACATCATCAAGTTTTTTATTGAGGGTTGAAAATTATATCAAAATTTATCAAATTGATTAATATTATACATTAGTTATAATATACAACTTCTCATAGTTTCAATTTTGTTTAAGACTTCAAAATATAAATACACCGTCAATAAAATAAAACAAAATGATGTTATAAAAGTTGTGAATTATATGAAACATGAGATGTGGGCTTCATTTAAAATTTACCTTCTAAATCATGTCAAATTTTTATCTAATATATGTTGTGTGTAAATTCATGATTTGTAAACCCCAAGCAAAAGTTGATGTTATACAAGAAAACAACTGGTCTATTAGTTGAGCATAAGATAAGGAGTTATACAAGGACTTCATTTAAAGTTTATGGTGTAAAATTATATCAACTAATTTAACTAAATTATATAATTATTACATCTAAACATTTGTAAATTTATGTTTATGTTTATGTTTTGTAGCTCCAAAAACTTAGATGTTTATAAAATACCAAATGTCATACAAGTTGAAAATGAAAGATCAGGGGGATGTGAGTTATAGACTTTGATTGAGGTTAAGGTAATTAGACACTATTTAATTTTGATCTTTAATATTTTATAATTTAAAAGAGTTAAATGCTCCTAAGAAAAGAATATTATGTAAGTTTTTTGTAAAAAAAAAAACAAAGGAAGCATCGTTGGCATGCTTCGTAAAATCAAGTAGATAATAATACACACTCATAAATATCATATATTTTTTTTTATATACTGTTATTAATCATTTTTATTTGCTTACATGTCTTCATTAATAAAAATTGAATAATAATTTTTATGAAAATATGGATTAATTTTTCCAATTTACCATCCAAGATAAATCAAGAAAAAGGTAAATAATAGTTAATTTTTAATAAAAATTTGTAGGTGATTTTTTTAATAGATAGAAGCAACTAAAAATGAATGTGTAAAAGTATACAAATAAATATCATTTTAAAAAGATATATAAGCAAATTCACAATATTATTCAAGGGCTATCCAACCAAAAATAAAAACCTAAAAAAAAATTTAGAAGAAAATGGACGATGGGGGAGGTTATGGACCTCACTATGAGAAACATTATGAGGCAGTCCACACACATGAGATCCCCCACCAAGAGAGCAAGAGACAGATCAGAAGGCAGGTCACTCTAAAGTTAAAGCCCTCCAATTAATATATATATATATATATATATATATATATATATATATATATATATATTGTGAGAGAAATGAGGTTAAGAAGAAGAGAGAAACAATGTTTTTAAAACCGGACCGGACCGGCCGGTCCGACCGGAAAAACCGGGAACCGGACCGCCGTCCGGTCCGGGTTAACCTTGGGTTTTGACCAAATTTGAAACCGGTCAAACCCGGATAAAACCGGTGAACCGGCCGGTTGAACCGGAACCGGGAAAAACCGGGTTTTCTGAATTTTTCTTTTTTAAATTAGTTTTTAAATCATGTAACCACAACATAGCAAATATTTTATTTTATTTTATTTCTTTTTCTTTACTTATTATTTATAAATAATTATAAATAATACCAATGTCTTCCTCGATATCTATTTTTTGTGTGGGTTCGGCTTCGGTTCATTACAACATCTTCTATCCGTTACTTTTTAATACGTATTTAGATTATGTTTTAAATGATAAAGATTTAAACTTAATTAATATTTTTATAGACTTTCATATGTATAGATGTTGTTGTTAATTTATTAAATTTTGTGCAGTTTTAGATATTTTTATTTTGAAAATTTGAAAAACTATATAGGATTATATATTTTTTGCTTGATCTCAAATTAGTTTTGTTGTTATGATTTTATCTTTTAATATATATTATTTCATTGTTATAAAAAAATATTTATAATTATATATATATATATATATATATATATATATTTATATTTATATTTATTTATTTATGACGTCATCCGGTCCAACCGAAACGGGTCATCCGGTCGGACCGACCAACCCATGACCCAAATATGTGACCGGTTCGCTTCCCGGTCCGGTTTTAAAAACATTGGAGAGAAACCAACAACATCCAACCATGTGACTTTAGTGGGCAAAAGTCCACACTTCCTAAACATACACTTAACTGACACCTAACTCTTTGTTATAAATATATAGATATATATAATTGAATAAAGAAACAAAACTCAATGGCATGAGATGGAGTGACTTGGTTTCCAAGTGTTCTCTCTCTAAAACACTGCCACTATCTTTTGGTTTCCAAGTGTGTGTGATGGTGATGTTGTGGTGGCAAATACACTAGTGGCAACATCTCCATCACTACTAGTCCTAGCCTGTAATGTTTTGGCTACATTTATATTGCAATGAATGAATGATAAAAATATATATACAAATGAGATAAACTTTTTCATAGTTAAAAAATAAATAAATAAATAAATGAAGAAGAAGGAAGAAGTACATGGAGCGTGTTTGTTTCATGGCAGTTATAAAACTTGGCTTCTTTTACATCTATCACCCACCTTTCCATTCCTTTCTTGTCATTTAATGTGAAGATAAAGAGATAGATAGAGAGGCTTGCAAACCAAACAAAGTCATGAAGGATAGACAGAAAAGGAGAGCTTGATCCACAAACCAAGCTTTTGCTTTGGTGGTGGAGAAGCTAAACAATAATACTAAAACAAGATAAAAAAAATTAAGAATCCAAAGAATCATTCTCAATAATCAACAAGTGAATGGTAAAAACATATAATTCACATGACCCAGCATTCTCATGATAATCCAATGAAGAAGAAAAAAAAATGAAGGTGATGATGTTTAGTAATGGCAATCAACAAGTTTAGAGACCGAAAAGGTGAAAGGAAAGGAACCATCTTCCGGCGGTGCGGGGAGGTTGAGATCCAATGACAAAAGTGTCCTCTCCTTCTTCACCTCCGGCGATGTCTCCGGCATGTTCAAAGGCCGGTGTCGTCTCATGTGTCCTCCAAGAGCTTGTCCAGAAGAGAATTCTGATCCACATATCGAACACTCATGAACCCTAGGCTTGTTTGAGACATTGGTGGAAACCGAAACAGTCTTGATTATAGATTCCTCATCGATCACCGGTTTCTTCTCATCAGCTATAGTAAGAATCTTCGGCTTCTTGTGGCTTGCTCTATGACCGCCAAGAGCTTGGAAGGAAGGGAAACACTTGTTGCAAGTCCTGCACTCATAAACAGATAATCCAGCTATGGCTTCCGAAGACTTCTTGCTAGTGATCAACTTCTCAGACTTTTCGGTTGTTGTTGTTGCTGTTGTTGCTGTGATTATGGCACCTTGAGCAAGAAGGATGAGGCAATTAGCCATGTCTTCTTCTTCTTCGGTAACGCTACCGGAGAGATCAGACGAGGAAGAAGAACTCACAGCTCTTAAACGTTTTGTTCGCTTCCCTTTGATACTAGAAGTTGTGGTTGCAGTAGTAGAAGAGAGATCAAGGGTGACTTCATCAATAGCTTCCATTGTTGAAAGATGAAAGAGAAGAAGAGGAGTGGTTTAATATTTATAATGAAGAACAAGAAACAAGAATTGAATGAATGAATGAAAAGGGAAGTAATGGAAGAATAGGATGAGAAGAAAGAGAGGTGGAGGTGGAGAGAGTGAGTTTGTTTGATTGTTTGTTAGTTAGTTTGATAGTTTAATAGGTGGAAAAGGGAGAGTTGAGGAGTGAAGTTTGGGTGAAGTTGTAGACTTAGACACTTTTAAACTTGGAGAGAGAGAGGGTTGGAGTTGGATGAGAACTCTCAAGGGCTCATAAATTTAGTATTTGTGGGACCTCAAATAAGGCATGCATGGCATAGATCATGTATGCATGTTTATAATAAAAAAGACTGAGAAAGTGAAGAAGGAGAAGGAGAAGGAGAAGGAGAAGGAGAAGAGGAGAAGATTCGGATGAGTTATAGAAGCAAGCAAAGCATAGGAAAGCAAAGGGAAGCCCATTCCTTTAGTGCAAGGATTCGCGGTGATAGGATTGGGTTGCAAGCCTGGAACCACGGAAAACGCGCTCCTCCTTCCCTTCTTTTTTTATTATTTTTTATTTTTTAATTAATAATTATTTGATTTATAATTGTTTTTTATTTGTTAGTATTTCAATGAATGAGTTTGTTTTAGAGTTCTTGTTCAAACACAGAAAAGTAGTTTTTGTTTATATTAAAATAAACTAGAAATTTATTAACAAAATCGGTTCAGATTATGGTTATTTAAGTAAGAAAAGAATTATAATTTAACTAAAAATAATAAAATATATTAATTTAAATAGTTTATGGAATAAATGAACAATAATTTAAAAAAAAATAATAGTTTGTTGGTTTGTTGTTTATGTTAATGTATGGTATTTTCATGTGAATTAATTAATGATAATGATAGTTTAAAAACACCACATAAGATTGGTGTACCTAATATGACAATTTTATACCTAATATTGAAGTAATTTAGTTTGTATTTGGATTGAGTTAATAGTAAGTTTTTAATTAATAATTTTTAATATTTACATTTATTATTGAAAAGAAAAAAAATTAAGAAATGAGATGGAACAAGAGAGCTTGTGAGTTGTGAGAGAGAGTGGACTTAAGCAAATGGAGTGGTAGTACAAGTTAAGCGGTCACATTCATGCCACCAACACACGCATGCTATTTTCACTAAGATTAGATCCCTAAGTTGTGGTGTCAATTGCCTTTTTTTATTTTATTTTATTTTTATAAAAAAGAATGGTTGACATTATCATTGTGCCATCAAAACCATTTGTAATGTAATATGTGGACGGTGTGCATACATGTATGTATATGTCATTGCTTGCAAAATTGGTGTGATGTGGGTCCCACTCTTTTGTTAAATGTCAATACTCCATAAGAGCTTCCAACCAATGTTTTGAAGAAGTTGAAATTATGGAGTACAGTCAAAATTAATGGGATAAAAAATGCTCTTTTTATTTTCCATTTACTTTACTTTAGTATTTATTTTTAAAAAAAAATAACAAATAATAATAAGCAAAGAAAATAAAACAAGAATAGAAAAAATTTACACGTGGGAAAAAATAATAATAATACTATATTAAAAATTGCATATAATTATGGTGGCTCAATTTACCAAATTTATTTCATCATAATAAAATTTTAATATATGTTTAAATAATACTTAGATCAATTACAAATCGAATCAATTTGAATTTAATATAAACTGTGGTGTAATTCTACTACGTTTTAGACAAGGTTTGATAGCCTAAATTTTAGGCTCCTTTAAAGAAATTAGAAGTGATCATCATAAATCCACACAAAAAAATATTATGCTTCAAAAAATCACATAAATTTCACTACAAATTTCTCAAATTAGGTTAAAACTGAATTTAGGTCATAAGGTCAAATAATTTTTATATATAAAATCTAAATTACACAATATGATGAATATGTGTTTAGTTATTCATTTTTTTATTTATTATTTAACTAATGTGATGGGTGCCTCGTAAAAAAATAAAAATATAAAAATAAATAACATTAAAAATGTGAAAATAGAAATTAATAATATTATATCACCAAGTAAACAAGTTTAATATGTTTTTATTATCCATTTTTATTTCTTCAATAACTATGCACACTTATCTTATCTTTTTCCGCCATCATCTTCATTTTTACAAATGAAATTAACAAAAGTAACAAATGTTGTTAGTCCAAGTGATAAAAAGATTAGGTCATTTAACAAAACAGTTTTGAATTTAATTTTTTTATATATTAAAAAAATATTGAGAAAGTTTTTTTTTTAATTTTTTTTATAAGACTCACCCTACCTCATCTGTGTAAAATTCATGACTCTTGGAAAATTAATGGGTGAAAAGCTTAAAAGAAAAGAATTAGCAATAGTAAAAGTAAATACATAAATAAATAAATAAATAAATACATGGAAATGAAAGGGTTGGAGAGCAAGGAGTGATGACTGATGAGTGTGGAGGTGGATGTGGAAGGGAGAGATTCCAAACTTAACAAAATTTTATTATTATTATTTTAATTATTAATTATTTTTTTTTATAGGTTGATTCTTGTTTGTAGTGTGAGGCATGAAACAGAAGTGGCCAAACTATGTGCTAAGCATTAGCTTCATCCATTTAATGCAAAAAAAAAAAAAAAGATATAGTGACAGAGATTGAGAGATTCATTAAGATTTAAGCATTTAGGATTTAGAAAGGGATCATAAGCAAGGCATGTTAGTTGGTGAACAATAACATTGGCATCCATTTTTTTTTTAATTATTATTCAAAATTTTAAAAATAAAAAAATATTACTATTTAAACTATAAGACAATTAATTCTTTTTTCCGAAATTAATATTTCATATGTAAATAATTGTATTTACATGATGACTGTAATCATCTTTTCTAAATGTTTGTGATATATACTTTCTGCCAGGTAATTATTTTGTACAAATAAATGTGACATAAATATCAAGGGAAAAAAATCAACATTAATTTATTTTTTAATCAATTTAATTGTTTTAAAAAATAATTTATAAAAACTTAAATTTTCAATTACACTTGTGTGTTAATATATATATAGCTTGTCAAAGATTACATCCATAATTCAATGAAAAAAATAGCTAGAGTTTCAACTCTCATCAGCATTATTAATCTTCTTATTAAGTTTAATAATTATTAAATGTTCCTATCAAGTGCCATAAAAGAAAAAATTAAACCCTAGAGAGAAATATAATACAAAATCAGGGTTGATTTTTTTTTTTTTTTTTTTTTTTTTTTTGCATATCCCTCAAAATTTGCTTGATTATTTATGTATTTCTCAATACAACCAAATGCCAATTTGGTTGTGCATTTGGTTGTATATGAACTTTTCTATTCGGTATAGACTATTAGAATATATTGCTAAATGACTAAAAAACCTCTGTGGGTATATACACCTAAACATTTATAATGGTCATTGAATCAATATTTTTGGCATATATTCCCTAAAAATTTATGCTAATTTTATTCATTATATCTAAGTTAATAAAAATTAACATTACCAGGGTATTGTAGGAATTTAAATAAAAATTTATTTATATAATAATTATATATATATATATTATTAGTGTATGTAGAGTACACGGGTGTGTATATAAACAAAATCAAAATTTCTGCTTTACATGACATTTGGTTTTATTAATGAATATACATTTAATTAGAGGTATATGCAGGTTAAAAAAAGAAAAAAAGAAAAAAAAAAACCTAGAAAATATATCTAAAGGTCATATGATCCAAATTGAGCTTGTGAGCCACTCATGCCAGCAAAGACCTGAAAATTGTGGCCAATAAAAGCCACTACTGTGCTACTTCGTTATAAATATATTATTATAATAATTTTTAAATATTATATCTGTAAAATTACAGAAACACCCTTAAAATTTTATGGTTGAATTTGAATACCTATTGTTATTTTAAAAAAAATGGACATGAGTTAGTTGTTGTAGATATGACTAAAATCTTATTGGTGAAATGGTGAAAAAAATTAATCAAATAATTGGTTGTTTAAGGTATGCCAAAAAATTGCCATGTTTTTTTATACATTCCTTTGATTTTTATATTACTGTAAGTTATTTTTGTTTGGAACATTTATGTCAAAGACAAGCTAGGGAAAGGAAACTTAAAAAAAAAAAAAAAAAAAAGGATAAGTAAAATATTAAAATTTTAAAATATTTAAAAGATGGATAATACATAAAAACCATCACTAGTGAATGGTTTTTTTTTTTTTTTTTTTTTTTTTTTTTTTTTTTAACTAAGATGATTGGTTAGGCTACTAACAAAGATAGGAACGTGCACAAGTCTTTGCTGAGTAAGTAGAGGTAGGGTCTGTGTATACATGGGCACTGTGACCAGGGATGGCAATTTTCACCCCGACCCGTGGTTTACAACACGACCCATCCCGAATGTGGCGGTTATTTTTTTTTTTTTTTTAACTTGGGGCACGGGGCGGGGTGGGGCGGGTTTGGTATACCTTGTCCCACCCTGCCTCGCTAATAATTTAAGTTATTAATAAATATTATATAGTATAGGGTAAATGAAATTTTTTTTTCAAAATTTCAATAGATTTATGAAAAAAAAAAAAAAAACGGAGCGGGGCAAGATGGGGTGCGGGGCAGACTGTGCTTTTGGCGGGGCAGGCTTGATAAAGGCATGCCCCGTCCCCGTCCTGCCCTATTGCCATTGGCAACTGTGATCACCTGGGCATAACTACTATTTGCACTCTTAAATATATGCCTCATCCATGATTTGAATTCAAACTTTCACCACTCGTGAAGGATTTTAATAAAGATTTGATTACCAATAGACCACTTTGTCTTTAATATCACGAGTGAATGTTGATATTCTGCAATGGTAAATAGCTGCAATCTCATGTGAGAGGTTGGGAGATCATAATAATATGAATAATAATTTATTTATTTTGTAAAAAAGAAAGTCACTACTAAAAACTGTAAAATAGGATGGATCAATTTTGATTAAACCACCCGTATGACTTTAGAAATAAATTTTCTAAAAAATAATTTGAAAAGTTAACAATATCTACCAAAAAGATGGGATCTTTTAACGAAATTTTCAAGAATTCTCCTATTTTAATTAAAATATTATTCATTATACATTACGTGTTTAACTTGTGCTTGCATGTTGGGGGGAAAAATATGGATGCTATAATATAATATTATATATATTATTTAATTATGTAAAAGTAGGTATGAATCGTATGATATTAAGGAATCAATGCTATTCCTTCATTCATTCATGTAATATTTAATTTTTCATGTTTTACTTTGATATTTATGTGTGTGTGTATATATTGGTTTAATAAAAAAAGAGATTAAAGAAGAAGTTGGCTTTGTTAATGGACAACCACTACGCTTCCTTGATTGGAAGGTGGGAATCCTATTCTTTTGCTAAGTTTGGAGGAAGTTGTCAATTTATTTTTATTTTTTTTAATTCATTAATAGTTTATTATTCTTTCACTTTACTATTTTGACTTGATCTCACTTAATTTGATTTTTTTTATTAATAATTTCACAAAATCCACAAGAATGAGGCAAGCAGAGTAGGTATGCTAAATTTTAGAATTTTTATTTAGGATAAATTCAAAACTTTTTCCCATTTTTATAATCAGTGTTTCTTTTCAACCTATCCTTGTTTTGTATTAGCATTGATATTATTTATTTATTATATTATTTATTTAGAAAAGGATTTTACAATTTATTAAATAAAAAATTGGCACTCTCTCCTTCATGTTAGGTTTTCAAGTTGTAAGCAATTCTTTATCATTAACATTAATTTTATCTTAAAATAACTAAACACTTAAATTGTTATTTCATAGTCTACAAACTCCACCAAAAACTTTAACAATGATAAAAAACAAGACATAAAATAAAAAAATAAAAAAATAATGAACAATAATATAATTAAAATAAAGAAAATAAAAATAAAACACAACTTTACTTAGAAAACTTAAAATTTGGAAAGTGGCAGAGGAGGATAAAATTTGACTATATTAAAAATTAAATATAATGGTACCAACTTAGTTTGCTAGACCATTTTATTGTAATAAAACCCAAAAATATATTTAAATAAGGGATTGATTGATTGTAAGTTGAGTTAATTTGAATTCATCTTAAGTTGTAGCTTCATTTTACTACTTAAATGTAGTCTGATTCTTAAATTCTTTGAATAGGTCTATAACATCATATATCCCTTTGCTAATATCATAGATCTCAAAAATTCTCATAATTCAAAAATTCATATGGGTTACAGTGCAAACTTTCAAGATAAATAATAGCTCATAGGAGCTCTTTTTGTTTAAAAAAAAATAAAAACTTTCAAGATAAATAAACAAAATTCAAATAACAAACTATGGCATGAATAAAAATCATTATATGAATAAAATCAAGTAAATAAGATAAATGCCACTGTCTAGTACAATCAATAAAAAACAACCATAATACTACTAAATCCTTACAACCAAACCCTCTAAATTCACATGTGCCAAACTATTAAATTGCTCTTATGTAACAATCAAATAAGTTGTGACAAGAAAGATATAAAATGAAAATATAGATATCATTAATTAAAGAAACCATAGTGGCAAAACTAATCACAATTAAGTCTCAATTGATTAAGATATTTCCAAGATTAGCAAGTAAAGATGGAAAGGATGAAGGCAACAAAAGCTCAATGTTAAGTTGGGCATCAAATATGGTCCACATATTTTTCATCAATTGTTGTAGTCGTGTTGTAGTGTTATTTATGATGGTAAATGGTCCCACCCAATCAGGTAGGGGATGATTTGGTGTGCCACTTGGATTTAGAATCCTATATTACCTCATTTGATAGCTACACAAGCACTAACACTCAAGCTCTTCTTTGTGTCATTACCACCTAGCTACTTGGTTTCTTCACACATAACCTACTAAAATTTAATTTTGATTTAAATTATATATATGTATATATATACTTACATGAAAAATCATATTATAAATATATATGAGTGCAAAAATATAAATGTAAACATTGATATAAGAAAAGTGTTTAATATGTGATTACATATGCTTTTAATAATTTTTTAAATATTATTTAGCTGAACTCTAATTTCAAATTACAAGTAATCATATATAACAAATTTTAATCCATGTATTTAGGGCCTAATATGGACTACTATGATTGATTTTTGAATTTGATAATCCCTACCTTTGTATGACCTATACATATATAAAATTAAGTTTGATTAACAAATACAAGCAAGAATATAAATATAAAAGTGAAGGAAAAATTTATTAGACTAGATAGAATTTGTAGATAATTATTGATAATAAATAGTTATATATATATATATTGATCATTTTGTATATAATATCGATCGATGAAAACTTTATTAAAAAATAATGAGAACATATATAAGCGTAATGATAAATTTTATTACATCAAGTACACTATTAAGGATTATAATTACCACTTACTAAGTTACCTAGTTTAAACAGATATTCATACAGAATTAATCCAATTATACGAGATACACACACCCAAAAAAAAAAAAAGGAACACTCAATTGCTAGCATTAGCTTGAAAACAATACCTAATAAATAAAGAGAGAAGCAAAGAAGCTTTAGAGGACAAGGACATAATACCTACTCTTCACACCAGCAATTAGGTCTACTACACACTCACACACCTGTCCTTGAGATATGGATCAAGAAATCACACTAAATCACACTTGCCCTTAAGATATAGTGCATCACTTCTTTCCTTGTCTCATGCTTTGGCTTGTGAGATCTAATGCTCTTTCCATAGTAAGTGGTTCCCTTCCATTAACTACTATAAAGGATATACATATGTGATGGCAAACCATGTGGTGTGTGTGTGTTATTGTAGAAGTAAGTGAAGCTAAAGAGTCCATGGAGTGTTTTTGTGCTAGAGAGTGGTGACTTTATATAAATGGGGTTCCTAGGGTTTTGTCATGTGGTGCCATAAAAGCTTGACCTAATTTTGATTTCTCTATTGGATGGAGATGGTGATCCATGTGATCTGATCCTTCGCCTTTTTGTCCCTAAGTTTTTTTTATCACTTTGAGTGGGAATTTGAGCATTTGGATGCATGACAAGTTTACTTATTTTTAGCATGGAGGGTAATTCTTCATTAGTTATAGGTTAAGTTGTTTAATTGCCATGGTGAGCTTGTCAATGGGATGCTTGATTTAAAATGAATGTTCTCATAATAAATGGAGTAAGAATATAATCAAAATTACTTAGATTTTTATTAGATGGAGAAAAATACTTACCTGTAATTACCTACATATTTTCAATTAGTGTATTATAATTTTTTTAGCATTAAAAATAAATCACTGTAATGATAAAGATAAATTAAAAAAATATACATAAATCTTTCTTACAGATAGAGATATTATATTGTATAAAACTCATTCTATTTAAATGAAAAAAATATTTAACAATTAAACAATTAGAAAATCATACATATGTATATATATCGAAACTTACTCACACATATTAGTTAGTGACTTAATTCCTGTATGTAATTTAGTGGGTTAGATTAGACAAAAATAAAATTTAAAATAAATTATCTGCATAAAAAAGAAAATATGGGATAGCTTTTCTTATACTTAACTTGTTAAGGAATGAATTGTGAGAAAAAAATAAAATAAAATAAAAATAAGAATATAGTTAAGAAAAAAATCGCTTAGACAAGCGGTAGTGCAATTAATTTTCATGCTAAGATTAAGAGTTTGATTTTTTCAAGCATTGGTTGAGGGTTTAAAATGTGTATATGACTCAAATTGTCACATTGTACACACATAAAAAAAAAAAAAAAAAAAAAAAAAAAAAAAAAAAAAAAAAAAAAAAAAAAAAAAAAAAAAAAAAAAACCTCATTAATTTTATATAGTTTGACAAAACAAACTAGTGGACACTTGCTCTAGATCAAAGATTTCACGTACACTTTATTACAAGATATATAAGACCAAAATTAAAAATTGTATTAGGATAACCATTTTAAAATAAACCATAAGTTTTTTGGTCTCTTCTCTCAACCGACGAAGTGCTACACTTATGACCCCCCACTCACTTGACAAGTGCTTATATTAGATTAGGCTCCACATCTTCAATGATAGGTGACTGTAATTAGAAATATTGTGATATACATAATATTAATTTTTTTAAAATTTATTATTAGTGGGCCAAACTAATAGAAAGATCTTTATCATCTCAATGGTGTAATATATATATAATTCTGCACCATATTTCATCCCAAAAAAAAATAAAAGAATCAAATAAGTACGAGCCTAAATTTTCATTGGGCCTTTTTTAAGATGCAGTGGGCTTGTTACTTGTTAGCCCAATCCTTCTCTTTTTAAAGCAAAAGAAATCTAATTTTTGAATTTGTATTTTTTTATTTCAAAACATTTAATTCTATGACTATATATATATATAAGGGGGAAAACACCCTTTGCATAGGCATTCCAAGATTTTCATCCAAACTACCTTCACAATAGAAGAATGGTCATTCCCTTTCCAAATTAGAGGTTGAGGTAAGCTCTCACAATGGTTGAAGTGAGTGGCTAGTGCACTATATTCCCTCACTCATTAAAATAAATAAATAAAAAAAAAACAACTAGATCTAAGTTAATATATAAATATATAAATTGTGGGTTCTTTATTCTCATCCGATCTTTTTTAGAGTCAATTAGTAAAAAATAATGGGTCACAAATCAAATTTTGATTATTTAGAGTTTCAAGATATTGTGGATTTATGACTTCATTTAGGACAAATTGCTAATGTTAATCACCCCAGATTATGTCATGGGAACCTTGGGTTAAGAATAAGTTTGAATGGGGAAACAAGCAAAAAAAAAATAATTTTATTGATTTAAAAAAAATACATGAGTACATAAACTTGTTTACAAGTACAAATACAAGGGATTTTGCTTTTCCCAACCTTATTTTCCTAATTTTCTTCAATCTTTGCATGAATGGAACCTATTCGACTTTGTGAGCAACGACCATGAGATTTCGGTTTCTCTAGACTTTTTCATTGAAAAAGCACACTTGAATGTCTCATTTAACTTTGTCAACTGTGATCTTCTTCTTCAATCCTTTTTTTCTTGGTGCATCTTGACAACACATTGCTTGGATCTTAAGTTGCATTTTTTTTTTTAATGTTTATGAGTCACACCTTGATCTCCTTTGGTTTTGATCATTGAAGACTTCGGTGTTTCATGCATCTGAAGTTCTCTTTGACTAGTGGAACTCCTCAAATCTTTAACTTCTTTGTGTCTTAAGACTTTAGGGTTACATTTATCATTCATTTGAGATTTTTTAAGTCTCAACTCTCCCATGTGTTGGAGCTTTGATTTGCACATCGTTAGTTCATAACTTGCCATATTATCAGGCCACTAACTTGACTGCTTTGACTTATTGCTTTTGGTATATCTTGTTGATCTCAAGTTGTAATCTTATTATGTTTGTGAATCATTAGCTTGCTCTACTGTAACTTTGATGTTGAAAGACTTTGGCATCTTATGCTTGTGAAACCTTATGATCTTTTTGATTTGTTAAATTCTTTAAGTCTTTAACTTTTTATGTCTTGAAGCTTTAGAGTTTCATCCATCATTCATTTAAGAATTTTAAGTCTTGAACCTTCCATCCTTGAAGAAGTCTTCACTTGATATCTCATCGCCAAGTCATGACCCTTTCACATCATAGAGTTGCAAACCTGTTATGCTTTGAGTTGTTTAGTTCTCATCATTCATTAGTTGAGAGGTTGCTTGAAGAATATTTTTTCCTTGTCCACTTAAAGGTCTTGGCATTATCCCCTTGAGCATGGATGTCGAGTGCCAATAATAAACCATATTTGTCATCTCCTAAAGTAAAGCATCAAGGAGTCTTCATTAATCTATGTGAAGATCAAGAGGCAATGATGAGGCCTCTAAAGAGAGTATTCATTCACTATATTGAACCTCACAGTAGATCTTCAAAGGTATTTTCATCAAGTCTTCATCAATCCCATCAACCATTGTGATTGTCAAAAAGAACTGGAGAGGCTCTTAAAAAGAGCACTCACCATACATTAGACCTTACAATAAGTTTTAAAGGAGTGTCTTCATCAAGCCTTCATCAACCTTCTCAGTCGTGTGACTGTCAAGAGGCAGTGGAGAGGCCCTTGAAATGAGAGCAGTTTCCATGCATTGGACATCACAGTTAGTTTAAAGAGAGGTCTTAAAGAATCTCCATCATTCTTATTAGCCGTGTGACTTTCAAGAGGCAAAAGAGAGCACTAGTTATGCATTGGATGTCGTAACAAGCTTCAGGAAAGTCTTCGAGAGTCTCCATCAACTTTCAAAAGGCAATGGAGATACCTCGAAAGGAGAGCAATCTCCATGCATGGGACATCATAGCAAGCTTCAAGGTCTTCAAGAGTCTCTATCAACCATAGTAGCTGTGTGGCTGGCAAGAGGTAATAGGGAGACTCCCTCAATGGAAAAATAATCCAGTGGACTCGGTTCTGTGGTAACTACCAAGGAACCAAGACGTGGCTCATTCTTAGCCATGGGTTTATAAATTTTGTTATTTATTTATTATGTAATCTAGGGATAGGTTAGTAATTACCTTAAAAAGATTGTTGCCATTTATTCTAAAAGTTATTAAATTGAGGCAATCCAACAAGTGAGGATAATCTACATCTTAGTTCCGTTGTAACTACCACAAAACCAAGTCCATGGGATTATCTCTCCCCTCAATGAGAACAGTCATCATGCATTAGACATCACAACACACTTGGAGATCTTCAAGAGCTTGTGAATTTACTAGAATATCCCTCATAAAATTCTTTGGTTTCTTCGTTTTTGCATATTAACAATTGTAATCTCATTTTTTTTTCTCACATTAGATAGTGGATTCTTCCTTTTAAACAAATTTTCATAATTTATATAGCTAGACCCTTGGAATTCTCACTTTTCATATATCTTATGAAATTTTGCGTAAGCCTTTACATATCTTCTTCTTTTTTTTTCATAGTTTTCAATGAATTTTTTACGTGTAAATTTTTTACCTTTTCACTATTTCATTTTTTTTTATACATTTTGGATAGATGTCCTCAACCTTTCATTTTTCATGAAATTTTCAAACAAGCATTTGAACAACACCATCCCATAATATTTTATCAATATTTCTACAAGTGAATAATCAATAGTAGAAAAACATCCAATATAGTATAACATATGCCAGATTCATGAATGTGTTTTCCATCTAAGATATAGATGATCACATCTAACAACATGAAGAAAGATCAAACATTTTCTTAATATCAAGTTTTATAAGTTTAGATCCTCTTACTCAAAGTAGCAGACAAACACGAAAAAAATGGCATAATTTGGTAATAAATAGAAGAAAACCTAATTTTCATCTTATATCTTATACTTTAATCGATTTAGGAGAGAAATTTTCTCAAAGAACATCAAAATGGATGGAGGAATTCACCTAAATATTGTGCTTTGTTACTTTGATGCAATCAAACTCCTTTTCACTTTGTTCTTGACTCTTTTTTTTTGGTGATCTGCTTCCTCTATTGTTTTTTGTCATTCTTTTTCCTTTGATGCAATCAAACTCCTTTTCACGTTTTTCTTGACTCTTTTTTTTTTTTTTTGTGATATGCTTCCTCTATTATTTTTTGTCATTCTTTTTCTCTCCTTTTCTACTCTCTCTATTATACTCATTGTGCCCATTTAGTCCCTTTATTTTAATTTACCCTCAGGAGATAAATTAGATCCGAATCCAAATTGGATCCGGACGTGATACAGCCCTATCCATCTCCCCTTTCCTCTCTAGCCTTCTATTCCCACCTTCACCGATGTCCATAGTGGCGTAGCAGCTACCACCAGAAAACATCATCCACCCTCTCCTCTGGCCACATTGAAGTCCCATCTCTATCCATCTCCCTTGTGACCATCGAAGTCCACTCCTTAATCTCCACCCCCAGTCATAAATCATCTATTACATTCACAATGTATTTTGGGAAGACAATGAAATGAGAATGGATGATCTACAAGATTTGTGCTCCTTTACCTTGGCTTCTTTCTTAGCCTAGTCATCTACAAAGTTTTCTTTGCTCCATTATAATTTTTTTTATTCATCAATTACCGTTTATATCATGGATGTTTGATTAATAATAATGCGACATTGCGGTCCATTTTCATGTTATTATGTGACAGTGTAACAAAAATTTCTCTTTTTAAATAATCTTAAGCTGGATAATTACAAGTCATCACGTTGTTGTTACGATTAACTTGATGTACACTTTCAAACATTCTCCAGCTAGAAAATTACACAATCACTTAATTTGATGTACACTTTCAAACATGATGTTTTGCTTCAAGGTTTCATTTACTCAGTCAAACAATTAATTACACTGTCAAACCATAAGCATAATCCGTAGTAAGACAATTACATATACAATCTCCAAATAAGCAATAACAATGCTGAATTATACTCAGTCGATAACTTTTATCAAACAACATAACAAAATTATATAATTAAAATTTTCAAATTCTAATTCCATTGATTAGATCAAATTTAAATAAACAACATTCTATTCTTCATATGCTACACATATTAACAAAACAATAGTACCTTGAACTTGTGACTCAGAGATATGCAATTGATAAATATTACACTAACAAATACTAAAGAACCTATTTTAATAACTAAAGACTATCAAAATCCAATTCCTAACTACTACTTCTATGTTTCAAAGTTAAGCTTTTTCTTTGGTTGCAGTAGTTATCATACTCTACTGTGTTGACAATTTTGGAAGCTCAAATGATGTAGTGGTTTCTGGTTTCCTTCATCATTCTGTCTTTTCTCTGCAACAACCATAATTTTTCTTCTTGGCTAACCATCATAAACACTAAAGAACTATATTAATAACAAAAAAGATCAAACACAAGGTAAGATAATTTTAAAATGACAACAAATATTACAATCAATTTAAAGGTAGTGACGAATGAAGAGAAATAGGGAATTTCCCTTCCAATAATGAGTCCCCTACTATGAGCCCCCTACATCATATTGTTAGGATTATGCCCTCGAATGTCAACAAGGATACTTGTATTAGGGCTTTTTGTTTGTATTATACATTATTATTTATTATATAGGCACTTATTTTGATATTCATATAAATCTTGTGATGGCATTGTAATTAGTTTTGAATATCATAGTCCATGTGTATTAAGTTAAACCTTCTACTCTTTGTGGGACAAAGAGGAGAGCACTAGAAGGGTTTGGTTCTTATACACTTAAATAGTTCGCAAATCAGAGAACCTTTAATTGGGCGTTAAAGATTCATAAGAATTTGTATGACATATACTTTGACAAAGAGTGCTAGTTGAACACTTTGAAATAGTGGGAGCATATGTCATAAATGCATCACTGGGATTAATGCATTCGAACATGACTCACAATAATCCAATCACATGGGTTTTACTCTTTGACAATCAATGATTGAGATTGTTGGTTATGATCATATGAGTGGACCTTAGACTTGAGGTATCATGATCACAATGTACCTGTGACGTCTAGTCTGTTACTAGAGTCGTTAGGCTCAGTTTACCTTTTGGTAGGGCCAACATCGAAGTGCGACTATGTCGGGCAAGTAGCAGTTGTGAGTGATTACCAAGAAGGAATTCGTTCTCTCGGAAGTAAAAGAGTTAGTATCCTATGCAATTGTAAGTATGTGAGATTAGAAGACCTTGGCCAAGGCAGTCAAACTAATCGTGTGGGACACGATGGGTAGTTTGGTAATCTCACCCTACTATAGCTATTTGCATATGATCGAGTTCAGTGAGTTTGACAATTACCATGGCTCTCACTCGATTGGGATACAAGAACGAAAGGTTTATACACATATGGTAATCATAATCGGAAAGGTTCGTAGTGATCTACTCATTCGTGTTCGGTTGGGTTACGACGTGGGGCCACGGGGCTGGCTAGGTGTCACCCACGTTCTTTGGTATCCTCCCATTGCCAATCGGAACGAACCTAGGGAGTCACGCTTAAAGGGATAAAGAATCAATCTTGTTTTGAGTGCAGGGGTAAAATTGTCAGTTTACAATTTTACTTCATGTGATAAGTTAAATTATAAATTGGTCTAGGATATTTGTCTTGAGTTTAAATTTTGATTTAAATTTGATGGAGTCAAGTAGATAATCAAAATTATAAGGACTAAAAGACAAAAGTGGTTTTAGTTAGATTAGGACTCATATTTCTAATAGAACTTCTATGATAATGTTTATGATATTATGAAGGTTTATATTTTAAATAGGACTTCATAATTGAATGATGTTTATCATATTATGAAAGTTCATATTTCGAATAGGACTCATAATTGAATAATGTTTATCATGTTTTATGAAGTCTCTATAAATATGACTCCTCTCTAACCCTAGACAATATCAATCAATTCTCTAATGTGAGAATCCCCAAGACTCTCTCTTCCTCTCTAACCCTAGCCGCCTTCTGGAGAAGAAGAGAAGATTGTTTCTCAATCCCGGCGTGTGATCTAGAGGCGTGGGACCTTCGTTCGACGCTACAAAGATCTACGAAAGTCTAAGGAACAAATTCAACACATTAAAGAAAGTCTTCAAATATTACGAGGTAATCTTCTAGGCCTTTGTAATTAATGAAAATTATGATGTTCATTAAACCAATTAGAATATATCGCAAATATATTATTGCTTCCGCATGCTAATGATGATATTATTGTTTTTGCGTTATAACCCAACACATATAAGATACAAATTTAAAAAAAATTGAAACTAACACAATTCATCAAAATTTCCCAAAGTAGATTATGATTTCTTACTCTCAAAACTTTTACTGAACCATGGCTTATAGCATATGGCTTTTTTCCCCCTTTGGTTGCAACAACTCTCTTTTTCGCCCTCATGTATCTACCATGTTATTAGGTGTAACTTGCATTAGCACATAATTTTAGATCATAGCCAACAAATTTACATGAAGAAAAATATATTAATAACCCACTATAACACTATAGTTTACAAATATGTTAGTTTTTTTGGACATGTGATCTTGTCATAGCCTTCAATATGGCAGCAACTACACTTGAAGTTCCTACTTTTCTTGTAAAATTTTGTTTTCTCTTATTTTTACCTTCTAGAGGCTCTCTCTTCCTTTTCTTAGCTGGTCGACTAGATATTCTCTTTACCGAAGGAAGTACTAGTGGGTTTTCTTCACTTATTGGCCAAAATGTCTTTCCTTTGACTTGATTGATAACAATTGGTATGTCCCTAAATATATCTCTTTTCAAACCAGTTAGTCACATAGTTAGTTGGATATGTCCTTGAAATGCAATTGCAACCATAGCATATTAGAATGGGACGTATGTTTTGTCCCACTTCCTACAAGAACACATCTAGTTTGCTAACACTACAAACATAAGTCTACCTTTCATGTAGCATTAGATTGTTAAAACAAACCTTATATTTGGCACCCCATTCTACTCAACTTGCCACTTTGCACTTCCTTGCCTTTCCTTTTCAATCTTGGCGACAATATTAGGTCCACAATCCCCTCCCCACATGCTAGCATAGTCTTTTTTCACTGCAATCTTGGTCATCACATATTGCCTAATGCTTTCAAGCATAGAAATCATAAGCTTACTCCTACCATCTAGGACTACTCCATTAAAAGTTTCACACATATTGTTGTAAATCACCTCACATTTAACCACATCTAAAAAAAAACTGCAACTAAGCTTGAATAGCCCATTTCTCAAGTAACTCCTATATAGTCACGTTTCATCTTACTCATTTGGTGTAAATGGATTTTAATCGCAGGGTAGTTTGTAGACCTAGAAATATTCCATCATTATGGCTACAATTACTTTTGCATAGATGTGTCATGCAGACATCCCATGATCAATAAAGGACAAAAGATCAGTCACTATATAGATTAGACCCTATAAGCAAGATTTTGAGCAAATTTAAATGCGATACTGATTTAAGAATAAATTTTCATTGCAATGTGTTTCATACCTTCTGCATATCACTGATTAGACACCATTCCAAGCCTTCACCCATGCGAAGATCAGATTTCAAATTTTCTACTATCATTGACTAGGTTTCACTTGTTTCCTTATGAACAATTACCTATGCTACAGGGAACATTTGGTTGTTCCCATTTTTTCCCACAACTACAAGTAATAGGCCCTTGAGTAACATTTTAAGAAAACATCCATCTAGACGAATGAGCTTCATGTAGCCAACTAAAACCTTCTCTAATAGTTGTCATGCGGATATACATCTTTTGAATTAATACAGGAAATTCATTTGGGTTATCCCTTTTTGCCAAGACAACCATACCACTCTCAAGATTTGCTGCCTTCAACTTAAGAGCATAATTGTTAGGCACCTTGAAATCTTTCCTAAATTTTCTCCTCAAATATTTCAGCACCAAACTCTTAGCATTTCTATAGACCTTGTTGGTGACGAAGACAAATAATTATGCCCTAACAACTGTCCTCAATTGCCTAACCCTAATGAAAGGCATGGCACTTATTACCTCCCCAAATCTTTTGGTAATTAAAGGAGTTGTCACCCTTCTATTTTTAGTAGTCCTAAGCAAGCATGAATTATCTCGAGCATAGTGTTTCATAGCAAATATTTTCTTCTTACTACACCACGAGCATAGGATCAACCATTTGCATTCTTTTGCTACACATTTAGCCTTAACCTTTACTGAATCATTTTTAATGTACTTAAATTCAAATCCCTTTCTAGTTGAGAACTCAATAAGTTTATTCTTGAACAATATGAGATCTTCAAACCTAAGATCTAGGCAAAAATCATCCAAATGGTTTATAAATAATCCATCTGAACTTGTGACTCCTTGCATAATTTGTAGCAAAACACTCAATTGTATCATCATCGCTCGAAGGATCTGATGACTCAATGTACTCACTTTCATATCAACTAACTTTCCCCCTCTTTGTACCAGATGTTATAGTCTTTCTATCATGGCCATATTCAATACCATTTGGCTAGCTCTCATCTTTAAATTCATCCTTAATTCCATCAATATTTTCATCAACATCTTCATTAACATCATTTTCACCATCATTCTCTTATATTTGCCTCCTCAATTGAACATATTTTCTGACCCTATCACTAGCATCTTCTGTTTACTCATTAACATTTGGCTTATAATCAATAAATAGGACATCGAGCATCCTCTCTTCATATCCATCATCTTTACTAAAGTCACAATCATTACCACTCTCATTATCCTACTCCAAATCCAACTCCATAACATTTTACTGCCTTACATCGAAGTCCACCACATTATCACAATTAGACACTAACCCTTATGGCAAGGTCTTGCCCTGCTTAGCACACGATGATTTGACATAAATATCTATTATCAAAACTCTTCTTAATTGATCAACCAAAGCAACAATTCCTCCATCATCACATATTTATCTTTAATGCCCCCTCATCATCCATATAAAATAATTCTACAGCCTTCTTAATGTCATAGCCTAACATGTTGAGATCTCCCAATAAATCCCAGTAACATATTATGTCAGGGTCAATAACAAATTCATCTACCTTCTCATTGACATATCTAACTTCCCCTTCTCTTAATAACAACCCTCCATAATGATATTTAACAATGTTCTCCACACAAAATAGCCATGCTATTGTATACAAAAGAAATCCAAACTAAGATCCAAAAAAGAAACTTATGGACTGTTTGGTTAGCAGTAAGTAGATGTGATGTAAAATGTTTTACATGTGAAACTTGCTTTTTGGTGTTTGGTTTGATGTAAAAGGAACTTTTATATGTGAAAAAAATTACAACTGACCCCTATTTTACACTATTTTAACTCACAACAACTTTTGTTGTGAGTTGAAATACTTTAAAATACTAAGTTTACACTCACCTCACCACCCCTCCTATACTTACCTTACCCCCAACTTCAAAAGCAAACAACCACCTCATCTGAACGGCAGACGTCACCATTAGCTCGTTAGATCTCATATCACCAGCGAAGACCTCCACCACTAGTGATGACCTCTACCTTCGATATTTCTCTTCGCTAACAAATCGTCAGACCTCGCATTATCGTCACGCCTTGATTTGCCGACCGTTAGATCTCACCATCAGTTTATTAAATCACTCATCATCGGCGACGACCTCCACAATTGGCGATAACCCCTTTCATTGGTAAATAATTCTGAAGAATTAATTTGTGTGATTCACCAATAGGGATCTGTGGCTTCTTTGACCAATCCAATGGGTCTTTATTGATTCTGTTATAAATTTTTGGTTCACTCTAACATGTACACTATCATTTGTAGCTGTTGGCCTGGTTGATTGTTTCTTTTCTTTTCCTTTTTCTTTTTTTGGTGGAAACTCCTAAATACTGCTATGACAATTCTCAACTTGGTGATAAGGTTGAATGTGGTTCTCTCAAGAATTTCTTACATTCATATATTAGCAAATTGATCAGTATTGATTCTCCTTGATCAACCCATTGTCCATTATGTACCTCCAATTATTATTATTGCAGCGAACCATCACTTAGCCAAGTTGCACAATCTCACATTCTTGATGAAATTATTTTTTTCACCCTTTTTATGGCTTGTGCTAATAAGTTTTGTTGTGTTTGGCCTCTAAAGTATTATTGACTTGTCTATCAATCAGATGCATTCCTTTTCATTGTACTTGGTTTTTCTCTTTGTGAATAGATGTCACACCTTCGGATCATAAATATCCATAAATATCTGTGTCTTTGTAGAATAATCAATCAATTTATTATTTAGGTTTTGAGATTTTGTATTGCTTGTAGTGCTCATAAACTTGAAAAATTTGTATATGACATACAATCCTTGATTGCAGCCCCTTGCATGCACATGATCTCTTAAAAGTTAAAATTATTTATATGCACTCTTGGTAGTTTTTTTCATTTGTCATGTACCCATTTGACATTCCTGGCAGAGGATAAACCTAGTTTTATATAGCATTAATTTGTATTTAAGAAATTGTGTTACTCAAACGTGAGGGCCTTTGGATAGTGTTGGATTGACAGGTTTTTTTTGTAATGTAACAATTCCCTTTTACAATGTATGTATTATTGCTGACCTCCTTAGACAAGCACTTTTCCCTTAATAATTGATGCCATATGCCTAACAACAACACATGGAAAAACTATTTCTTTCTATCATCAAGAGAGCCTTTAATTGGTATACACTTTTGACTCTTTTATATATTTGCAAATTTTCCTAATTCTCTTATATATAATGACTAAAAGAAGTCCATGCTCTTGATCACTCAAATGATCATTGCTAGTCACCTTCATGTGATTATGGTAGCCCACTGAAAATGCTTCACAATTAGATTATTAAATTGATTTTCCATTTGTGCAGCATTTTTGCTGCAATTATTTAGCACATAAGTTTTTGCAAATCTTTGTGTGGTTACCTTCCACTACTTATTGTTGGAAAAATTGTAGATTTGATTGAGATAGCGAGCTTTTGGGTATTACATCTTCCATTGATATAGAAGTCATCCAAGTAAGTTGAAGATTTCTTAGGATTTAATATGACCAAGCATAACAAGATGTGGTTAAGATCTACTACTTCACATTTACCATATTGTATATATGAATGTGCTTTCCCAATGCTTCCAACTTTGCTTGCTGTAAAAGATTTATTCTTTTTCTTCATCAATTAAATTTAATGAAATTATTAGGTTAATTGAAAATTAATAGTGATACATTATTTTAAAAAAATCTAGTATTTACTTCATTAATTAAATTTAATAAAAGTTAATTACATGCTCTTTACATCTTTTACATCTTTTTTCTCCAGTATTTGTATACATTTTTATTTATTTATTTTTACTTGTCTTACACATTTACTACCACAACATGATTTATAGATGGGTACAAATTTTGAAGATAAATATGCTGTAGTTGTCTCTGTTGTGTTTGTTAGTATTTTAGCTTTAATGTGATTTAAAGGAAGAAGACTTAATTTGCCATGGGAGCCTTACTACAATAGGGATGAACAATGCATAAATTATATTTCGAGAATTATATGTAGCTCTGATGAGTTAATCGCACCACTTAACATAGCTACTAGTCCGATCATAGCACAAGATTCAAGATTCATGCCATATTTTTAGGTAAAAAAACTTTCAATAATTATGATTAAATTTGGAAGAAGAATTACTTAGTCTACTAATTTTCCGTTAACAAATAGGATTGCATTGGAGCACTTGATGGTACACATATTCAAGCCTCTATTCTGAATGATATTGTGACACATTTTCAGGGAGAAAATATTACCGCACTCAAAATGTATTACCTGTAGTTAATTTTGAATTACGATTTACATATGTTCTAGCTAGTTGGGAGTGCTCAGCTTATGATGCATTTGCCCTTCGTAATGCCTTGGAAAGAGAAGACGGGCTTATAGTGTCATGATATTCTATAAAAATTAAAATATTTCACCTAATAAGATTATGTAATAACTTGTAACTTTTTTGTTATAGGGAAATATTATTTTGTTGATGCGGGGCATTTCACCCGATCGGGTTTTATATCACCTTTTCGTGGTGTCCGATACCATCTTAAGGAATTTAGTACACATTCTTCATCAAATAACAAAGAATTGTTTAACTATAGACATTCTTTTTTGCGTACATCAGTGGAATGAACCTTTGGTGAGTCGAAAAACCGTTTCAAGATCTTGACGTCTAGGCCATTTTTTCCTTTTAAAGCACAAATAGATATTGTGATCACATGTTGCATATAACATAATTATATTCTACAAGGAGGTAGTGACATGTACATACCAAACTTTGAAGAGTAGGAACCTAATCCAAATGTGCGCGAGATAAGAGCACAATACCAAGTCCGTGAAGAAATAAGAGAATGGTTAGTAATACGAGAAGCAATCATGAATGACGTGTGGAGTAATAGATGAACTAGCTTTTTATAGTGTAGTGCTTTTTTTTTTAAAAAATAAAAAAATATGTAGCTTCATTCAGTATTTTTTTTGCATTATGTTTGTAGGTTTTGATATTTGCTTGTATGAGACAAATTGTTTGAGTGAAACTTTTTCTATATATGTTCATTTACAAATTGTTTTTCCCCTTGCCTTTAAAGATGAGTATGTCGTTGTTTTTTAATGTGTTGTCTTTATTGATTTTATTAAATATTCTATTTTTAAATAATTGCTTTTATGCTAATTACTCATTGTAGAAAGAATCTCAAGATATGACACCAGAAAGCCATAACTTGTCTGAGAAGAAAGCATTAACTAATGTCCGAAGGACTGCAATGATGACATCTTTCATGTTAACATCTCTTGTTGAGCAAGCAAATCTTGGACTTAAATCTGATAAGGGATTTAAGAATATTGCTCTCAATGCAGTTGCAAGAACTATTAGTGCGAGGTTCAACCTAGCTGTGAGTGACACACATGTCAACAATCACTTTTCGGCATGTAAGAAAAATATGATTAATTATTAAAAAAATAGTCATAGGGGAAGATGAATACCAAATATACATACAAGTAAGTCATAAGTTGTGGTTAACGATTAATAGTTCGTATTACATTTTGCATATTAACCCTAATTGTATAATGTAATGTTTATTATACAGGCGCACTCCTGAGAGGAGATTTATATCAATAAACCAATGCAAGATTATGATGAATTGGCTATTGTATGTGGAAATGATCAAACAGTGGGGTTCTTTTGCAAGAACGGGTGCTCAAAGCTCTAGAAGCCTAGGTTGCTGCATGGATCAACCACCAACATCACTGGTAATTGATCTTGACAACCAAACCCAAGGATTTGATGATTTTGATGACATTGCACCAAGTGAAACTCCTACTAATGACACACCAATGACCGCCACTTCCACCGTCAAAAAGGTAAAAAATGAGCGAAGCATGCTAACGCGGATGAAGAAATCATGCGAGATGTAAAGTTTCAACTAGGAAGAATTTCAAATGTGTTAAAGGCGGACAAGAGCAAATTTATTAGTAAAGAATTGTATGATGAGATCATGACTTTGAGTGATCATTATAGTGAATAGGACCTTGGACTAGCATACAACTATTTGCTCCAAAATCTCCATTTAGCAAATGGATTTATGAATAAAACCTATTCTCTTTGGTGCATTTGGATGGATGACTTTCATGATCATTTGAGGGGTGATCGCCGAGCATGAGTTATAATATTGTCCGATCATACTAGTATGATATTTTATCTTATCATATTTACAATAATGTTATATCTAAAACAATAGTGTACTTTACTTAAATTGGACAAATATCAGGTTGTGCTTTGTCTGTTGTTTGGGCAATATCATGTGGTATTGTATTTTGTCATTTGGACAATGTAATATTGTATTTTATTTCATTGTTTGGACAAGTATTATATTTTATCTTCTGGTGGATGGATAAGTGTGATGTTATTATTTTTTATTTTTTTAATTGAAAGGTTAATATCATGTGTCTACATTTTTTGTGTGTAGAAACTAGTTGAATTTTATGTTTGGATGAATGTTAGATTGTATTGAAAATTAAATAATTTTTAGTGTAGTTTTGTGGTATAAATAATGTTATTTCTTATTTTAACTACAATGACAAAAATATTTTTTAAAATATTAAATATTTTAAATTTAATAAACACTTTAGTAAATTAATTAGGTAAATTTAAATCAATTTTTATAGAGACTACTAAATAATAATGATGTAACTTGTCCTTTGTCTTACCACCTCACTTACATGGTAAGTATATCCTTTGTCTTACATTAAACCAAACAAAGAAAAAATAAATGCACTATTTTCACTTATAACATACCAAACAACAATGATGTAAAATGAAATACAATATTTCACTTATATTGTAAGTTTAGTTACATGTAATTTCACTTACTACAACCAAACAACCCCTTAGTGCAGTTAGTGTTGTATTGCAATTCATTCAAGTAGCCAAAGGCTGCAGAAACTAAGATCTACAAAAGAAATTTAGTGCAACAATTATCTATTCAGCTTTCTTTTTTCTCCTGCTTCTCTAAAAACCCCAACATAGAGATCATCTGCTAGTTTAGATTGTCTTCTTGGTATAACGTTGGTATAATTTTTTCTGCTCAGGTTTTTTTCTAAAAAATATCATTTTCTTCCCCTATTATTTTATACCTTTGTTCTTGTATATGAAAATATCTAAAAAATAAAATAAAATAAAATAAAATAATAAAATAAAACTTGTGTTTTCACATATTTATGAAATAGGAACAAAGCTTTTTTCCCCCGTTTCAAGGACATGTGATTTCTCCAGCTAACAAAAAAAGAAAAAAAAATGTCAATTGTATTAACTCTTCCTTATTTGGTAGAGACAAAATTGTCAATTCATTTAAAAGCCTTCCCATATGGCATGAGAACATATTTTGTTTTATCTATTAATCTCTCCTAAAATTCCATGAAAGAAAAAAACCTAAAATCCCAAAAGCCAAACGAAATCATGTTGGAAAATTATGTTTTTTTTTATGCCAAGTGATAGATTTATAAATGAATTCACAATTTTGCCCCTGCCAAATAAGGAATGGTTAACACCATTAACACTTTTTCAAGTCAGTTGTTGTCCTTGGTACTATTGTGCTTATCATGTCAAACACATCTAAGAGTTTGTTTGCATTCCATCCATTAGTTTATGTCATGGTGTCTTCATGGTCATTCCCAAATATATAATCCATTAATTCTATATATATCAACCTAAAACATACCAATGTCATTAATAAGGTTAAAGCATTGAAACAAAAATTATAGACAAATTTGAAAGTTATTTAAATAAGCATCTTGGATAATTTTGCTATGATTTGTGGTTCCAAAATACATTAAAGACATGCAAATGTATGATCATGCAGTAGAAATTTAGAATATGAATTTCCGAAAGGAAAATAACTATTTGCTATTCAATCAATAGTTTCATCATTATTGTCAATAACATCTAAATTTACTAATTTTCAATATTATAATCATATATGTTTCTTTCTAATAGTATATTTTTAAATTACTAGCTTATGTCATGGGATCTTCAAGGACATGTTATTCATATTTGTCATGTATATATGAATTTTTCCATGACATTACATTAAGTATAAGACAAAAACATGAAAGGCATAGCATACCAAATAGGTGAAGGCTATAAATGGGTTAAAAGTGAAAACATTAATCCAATCACATAACACCAATAAAGTCAATTTCCAACTTAAAGATCATAAGCATAATGCTCAATAAATGGATGAATGTTGTAAATGGGTTGAAAACAAAAACATTAGCCTAGTCACAAAATATCAATGAAATCAAGTTCAAACTTAGAAGATCATAAATATATTGTTGAATAAATAGGCCAAGGTTGTAAATGGTTTGAAAGTAGAAACAATAATCTAGACATTGGACATCATTGAAATCAAATTCATGTCTAAAGGACAAAAACATAATGCTAAACACTTGCTTAACCACTTGACAAAAGAGACTACTAGAGGGATTAAGGCTATTGTAAAATTTCCTTCTTTATTATAACAATTATCAAATAAATAAGTTTATAAATAAATAAATAAGCTAAGATAATGTCTCACGAAGACAATCCCATGTTTTATAAATTCTAACATTTAAGCTAATGCAATAAATCTAACTCAATAAAACAATAACAAACATGACGTAGAGTGGAATAAACCTCCATGTGTTGGTCAACTTGGACAATAAAGCAAATGACTAGTGCTAGCCAATACGGAACCTCAATCGTCTACTACTGAAAAGTGGGTGGCAAGAGATGAGTTGCAGGTTCAGTAAATAATATGCCTATACTATCATGTAGGTGATCATACAATAACATATAATTGATAACATACAAGTAATCATATCAATTAAATTCTCATGAATTGAAATATAAACTATAAATTGATACTTGAAATCGAGCATGTCACTTGAATTGTTAAATCAAGAAAAATAAACAAGCAATTTATCATGCCAATTTAATTATCAAATTATTTACCATATTCTCTACCATCATCTCTTATTTTGTTTTATTTACCCAGATTTTGAATCTCAATTTCAATCCAATTTCCTTCTATCACATATTCCCATTAATTTCTTTTAATCACATCTTTTTTTTAAGAAGAAATATTATATTCTTATCATATTACAATGCAAATTTTACTATACCATTAATCCAAAAGCAATAATATCATATTCAATATCTTTATAAATATGAAAAAAATTCAATCAAAACAATAAAATCTCAATCACGCATAATTATAACTAACACAATAAAACATAGATTTACATATAAAGTAATCACCAAATGAACAAGCATACAACTGCATTCAAGTACAAGCAAGTACTTACCTCTTTCCCAACATTAAGCATAAGTATGTCCACTCTTTGTTTTACCCACAGGCTCCGATATTGAAGTCAATAGCCCTTTAGAATTCTAACTCCTTTAGATTGAAAAGAATTCAGGAATCTCGAAGGATTAAGATAGGGGAAAGGGAAGTTTGGAAGATCTAGAAGGGATTAATCGGTGGCTTTGTGAGGAAAATAAAAGAATAATTTAGGGTTAAGAAACATATCTATATATATAGATATTTGTTTATTCAGATTAATCCCTAATTTTACTTTAATTCTATATTAGCCTTTTTTTTTATATATTGAACCCTTGACATTTAATTTATTTATTTTTAATCCATGTAACTACTTAATGACTATTTAAAATTTCTTAATTCAATAATTAAATTATTTTAGTATAAATATGGACAATAGCAAAATTTTTAATTGTGAATTTAGTTAGAGTCTTAAATTTCTGGGATGTTATGGCTATAGCAAGGGGAGATGGACTCTGGTTTGTGTGGGATGGTGATATGGACAATAAACTGTCGGTTGAGAATTGACGATTGGATTATATTCCTTGGTGGTGGAAATGATGACGACTCTACTAGAGAAGATGCTAATACAGTTGCAGGAAGCAAGATCACGACCAGGGGTTACATGGGTACAGTAGAGTGCTGGAAAAGGAGAGGGATAGCACCATATTAAGTCCGGATCCAATTTGGACTGGATCCAATTTATTTTTCATTTTTTTTTTGAAAAAAATTCTTTACATAATATTTTAATCTATATAAAAACTAATAACGAACAAATAGTCCATCTGAAATTTGGTTATTCACAAAAAACCCTTTTGAGTTTGAGTATTCACAAAATGTCCCTTCTTTTTCTGACAGGGTATTTTTCTGTTTTTGTCATAAATGTAACTGGCGTTGACAGAAATGTCTCTTAGTTTTCTAAGCGAAAACACATAATATTAAATGAAAAGGTCAAATGTTAAATGAAAATATACTATATCTTAAGTGAAAACTTATGTGATTACACGAAAACAAGCAATGTTAAACAAAAACTATGCCTTTTAAGCGGGAAGTAGACATGGCCACGGTTCAGAAACCGCTGGTTACAGTTTCAAAAAACTTTGAACCATAATCGAATCATCTAGGCAAGATTCTTGGTGGTTCGGTTCCAGTTCCGGTTCTAGAGGTTCAATTCAACTGTTCTGGTTTGACATTTGACGATTCAAATGGTTCGGGCGACGGCATGGTAGCCTTTGTCGGTAAGGCTGTTGATATGGTAACGTGAAGAGTATTAGAGCTCCGGGAAGCCATGGAGCATAAGGACGACCGGTCCGTCCATTCCCTTCTCCGCTATGTGCATGGCTATGCCGTTCACGTCCACCATTCAAAGAGCAAAGAAAGTCACAACTATTCCATCACGTCTCAGAAGGAACTCCTTAGAAATCAGAATGATTAGAGGCAGCAACCATAATCACCTTCTCTGTCACGTCAAAGATATCCGAGATCAAGCTATGGAAGAACCGTCTCCAGTAATCCATCGAAGATGAACTCCTTGCCATCTCGTTGCCACTTGAGCTTGCTTCTCCCCACCTTCTCCACCATCAGGTCGAGCTTCCACATCTGTAGATCGATTTGGCCTGCCGTCCTCAGATAGAGATCTAGGATTAGGATTTTATCAAAGGGGATTTAGGATTTTCAAGTCTTCAAGAGAAGGCCGGCGAAAAGAGAGAACAAATCAACAAAATAAAAACCTAATCAATTGGTTTAATTCAAGTGTTCAGACTTAACCTAATTAATTGGTTTAATTGTTTAGACCTAACCTAATCGGATAATTCAATTTCAGCCCTAACCTAATCAGACGATTCACACGACTAAACATTATTTTATATAATATAATAATATATATGTAATTAAGTAATTTGATATTTGAATCTTTTGATTCAAGTGGAACCATCGGTTTGAACCGCCGGTTGAACTGCTGATTCCATAGTTTTTAAATTTTAAAACCGAAACTGAATCTTATATGAAGGTTCCGGTTTCAGTTTTAGGACGGTTACGATTTTTCTGGTTTCGGTTTCGGTTTCTGGTTGTTTGGTTCCAGTTTGATTCCATGGTTTCGGTTCAAAATGACCATGATCGGCGGTCGTAGCATGACTCAAGAGTAAACTGAAGAAGTGAGTTGCATTGACTAAAAAGTAAGCTATCAGAAAAAAGAGGGACTGTATGGCAAATTCAAATGTCATAGGGTTTGTCTGGAATGTTTTGAAAATTTTCAAGGATTTATAGTTCATTTTTCCTTAGAAAAACCATATTAGTATTGTGGATGGAAAGCCAATCGGCTGTTATGAGATGGACTTGATTTTCCCACTTCATAAATAAAGGGACCTTCCAAGACCAAATTAAAATAGATATATCAAAAGGGTACACTGAGCATGATAGAAGGACTAAATAAAAAAATTATAGCTTTTAATTTTTTTTTTCCTTTTCCTCTAGCTTAAGGCTAGTAATGGGTCGAGGAACCCCTGATCCCTACGGGGACCCGACCCAACGGGGATGGGAATGGGAATTTCTTGGTTCTTTTCCCTCGTAGGGGCGGGGATCCCCGTCCTTGGTTGAAAATTACATATATAAAATTTTAATTTTGATTATTTATAGTTTTTCCATTGTATATAACCTTAACTTAGATAAAAATTGAGATTCAAGAAATCCCTAACACCATCCTTCATTTCTTTGCTGCTCTGTCGCTCCAAGGCTGCAAGCCTCCCATCTTCACCTTCCTCTAATCTTCACCGTTCACTGTCCGACGTCCTCCGATCTATCGCAAAGGAAGGATCCAATTGAAAAGACTGCCTCCTACAAGGACTGCTTCTTGGCATCTTGCTCCTTTGACAACATTGAAGCACGACTGCACGAGAAATACAAGCACTAGAGATTCAGATACCCTAAATTTTTGATGAATTGCGGATGCTCTTCACTCAGATTTTAAAGCCACTCGGTCTTCATTGCAAATAAGAAGCATCCAAATAAACGAGGACTTCATAGGACCTACACCACCAGCATCACCACCGGCATCACCATCATCCCATTTTTGATCTCTTCTTTTCTTTCTCTTGCATCGTCGTCTCAGTCTTCATTGTTGCCACCGTTCTCTGTGAGTTCTCGATTGTTTTTCCACTGATTTTTCCATTCTCATAATAGTTTTTTTTATAGTATATCATTTTCATTCTTTTGATCATGTTTTCATTCTTTTGGTGGTTTTGTTTGTTATTTGAATAGTTTTGACTTGATATGTATAGAGGTTGTATATGTCTTTGACTTTGTGTTGATTATGTTTTGCGATCAAGGATTGATTGTGGGGAAGAACCTGCTTGGAATCTATAGGTCAATGTTCATGGTTTTGGTATTCAATGGGGCTTTTTACTTATAATAATATAGGATGATAAAAGTTGGTCATATCAAAGTGTATTACCTTTTGGTCATTACAGTGCTTCATGACATACAAATATACAATCCTTCCTCTTAATTGACTTCTATATAATAAAAATAGAATGGAGAGCAAATAGCATAAATTTTTGTGATACAATGGTTGTGTCAAGATGTAGATATTCATATATCATTTGGACAAAGTGTGCACCTACCAGACATGTATTTATAAAAACAGAGTTAGAAGCAAGTATGTACCTGTTACGAATGCATTCTGAAATTGATACAGTATTGTTTGCTTATCAAACTAGTGATTTTTTATGGATCTATTGTTTGCTTTGTGAATACTATTCTATTCATTGATGAAACGAAAACATGATGAATTTTGTAGTTGAAAAGTTGCCTGCTCTTCTCTAGGATTTTAAAGCCACTCACAGGCTCGGGTTGTCTTGTGGAACAGGAAACCCCCAAATTTGTAATGAAATTCCTCTTTGTTTGTTCTTACAAGTGAAGCTCTCATTTGTTATCATTCATATTATGATTACAACACACAGTACTTCTTTAATCAAGCATGCTAATTATTTTTTCCCTCTAAGATAATTTTTAATTTTAGGTGAATAACAGAATAAGCGACATCATCATGGATGAAACTAGTTATAATCCACCCAAAATGTTTCACCCTTTGAAAGTGCTGTCAATCTATAGCACAAGTGAATAGTGAACAATATAGAGCATGCCTTCAATCAACAACATCAAATACTTTAAATCAAACAATTTCTGCAAATGACAATCAAGAAGTGAACTTGGGCATTAAGCAAAAATTGACATCAGTGGTATGGAATTATTTTAAGAAAGAAAAAAAAAATATGATAAATGGAAGACAATATGCAATTATTGTCAAAAGAAGCTTGGAGGAGAATCAAAGAATGTGACTAAACATTTACATGACCATTTTGCATCAAGTCCATTGAGGAAGACAAGAGATATTAAGCAAAGTATTTTAAAATCTAAGATAAATAATAAAGGAAAATTTTCACTTGGGACATTCTTTTTTGATAAAGAGGTTGCAAGAAAAGAGTTGACTTCCATGATTATTTTATATGAGTATCCATTAACAATTGTTGAGCATTTTGGGTTTCGAAAGTTTGTTGGAGCTATCTAACCATTATTTAAAAATATTTCTCTGCGAACAGTGAAAAGGGATATTCTCAAAATATTCGAGCATGAAATGAAATTGCTTAAAGATAATAATAGTAGATTTGCAATCAAAACCGATATGTGGACATCAAGCAATCAAAAGAAAGGTTTTATGGCTATTACAACACATTATATTGATGCATCATGGAGTTTGCAAAGTCGAATTATCATGTAATATATTTTTATTTTGTATTTCAGATTTATTTTGTGTTTTATGTAGATACTTTTATATCATTTCATATTTTATGTGATTAGGTTCATTTATGTGCCATGTCCACATATTGCTGATGTTCTTTGTGATGTGCTAATTAACTGTTTGATGGATTGGAATATTAATAAAAAATTGTCTGCATTGACTCTAGATAACCGTTCTACTAATGATTCACTGGTAAATTTGATTTTGAACAAGTTATCTTATAATACTCTTTGGATGGATGGGACATTTTTGCATATGCGATGTTGTGCCCATATTTTGAACTTAATTGTTAAAGATGGCTTGGAGGTTGTTTTTGAAGCTATTAAAAAAGTTCGTGAAAGTGTTGCTTTTTGGAGTGCAACACCTAAAAAAATGACAAGTTTGAAGAAACAACTCATCAGTTGAAAGTTTCTTGCACTAAAAAATTGATTTTAAATTGTAAGACAAGATGAAATTCAACATACTTCATGCTTAATGTTGTTATTTGTTACAAGGATGTTTTTAAACGCTTGAAGCAAAGGGAGCCTCTTTACAAATGTGTCCTATTGGATGAAGAATGGGAAATGGGTAAAGCAATTTGTGACAAATTAAAAATGTTTCATGCTATCACAGAGTCATTTTCTGGAACTAAGTACCCTAGTGCTAATATTTATTTTTCTAAGATTTGTGATATTAAATTAGCATTGTAGTGGATTAATTTTGGGGGACCTCGTATTCAAGCTATGGCATAAAAAATGATGGAAAAATTTGATAAATATTGGACTCAAATGCATGGTATTATGAGTGTAGCAACTATTTTGGATCCTCGGTACAAGCTGAAGTTATTGGAGTATTATTGCCCTCTTATTTATGGTGATGAAGTGCCGAAGATGGAAATTGATAGAATTCAAAATATTTGTTATCATTTAATTTCTGAATTTTCAGCAAAGTTAAACATCGGTGGATATGGTGGTTGTTCTGAGTCATCAAAAGATAATCCTACCTAATCATCACTAAGTGAATAGTCAAAATCAATCAATAATTTTGACTTATTCGTTGCTTCTATTGAGACTGAAAAGGAGACTGTCAGTACATAATTTGATCATTATTTGAAAGAGTGTTTGATATCAAGGAAAAGGTGATTTTAATATTTTAAGTTGGTGGAGAACGGCACTTAAGTATCCTACACTGCAATTGATTGTTAGATATATTTTAGCTATTCCGGTATCTACCGTGGCTTTAGAGTCGGCTTTCAGTATGAGTGGGAGAGTTGTGAGTCCACACCGTAGTAGCCTTCATCCCAACACACTTGAAGCATTAATGTGTGCACAAAATTGGTTATGGACTCATATAAAAGCTAAGTAAAGATGAAGGGGGGAGGGAGGGGGAGGAGGGAATATATAACTATTACATATTTTAATGAATGAGTTTGCTTTTCTTATTATAGCTCAAAATAGTTTGATCTAATAAATGTTTATATTCTTTTAGATTCTACTTCAACAACCACTCATTATAAATGTTACACAATTAGTGATGATATGGATGTGGTGGATGAAGAGGTAAGGTATTAAATATTCAATGCTTAAACGTTATATATATTGTTATTTTAATAGAATTTATTTTTTGCTTGATTTATATTTTAGGTTGATGTTCATCATAAGGATGGAAGCGCAATTGATTTATGACTTGATAAGTGCGGACTTAGTTTCTATGCTTAACAAATTAATAGTAAGTTGAATTCTAGGATACGGAGGATTTATATTCAACATTTGGAGTATCGGATTTGTATTAGATTGTAGTATTGTATTTGTATGAATTCTAAATTTCATGTTTTGCTCGATAAACATTTCGAGTATTTTGTTTTTGTAAAATTTTTATATGTTGGTCTGTTGAGTTTTATTATGAATGATTTTTATGTTTTTCATGTGTGTTAGTGTGTGTATTAGTATTAAATTTTTTAAAAAACAATCAAAACTTATAGGTATATGGGGATCCCTGCAGGGATGGGGACGGGGAGATAACTCCCCCCTGTCGGGGAGTCAGGGACGAGGATTCCCCGTCCCCTCCCCATCCCATCACCGTCCCATTACTAGGCCTACTCTAGCTTCCTCTTATTCCCTCAGATTTCACCTTTTTTTTTTTTTTTGCCTCTTCTGTTTTCGTCCTTTTTTTTCCCCTTCCTCCGTAATTATTCTTCTTGCTAATCCACAATCCTTGTCAATTCCCCATGCCATCGTCGTATGTATTCTTTCTCTTATGATTATTTTTTTTCTATTTGTTTACCATCTTTTTTCTGTAAATTTCCCTTCCTGTTCCTCCTGCGTTGGGATTTTCTTTATTTCTTTATTTCTTTATTTTAAGATTTTTTGAATTTTAAAATCTGTATTTAAATTTTAAAAAAATTATTTAATATGATTTTTTTAATTTTCTTAATAAAAATCTATATAAACATAGATAAAAGTGTTTTGTAGGAGTAAATAACTACAAGTGATTTTTATAGGGATATAAACCATTTTATTATGTTTTTATTAAAAACAGAGGAACACAATGATACTTTAGTTTTTAAAATATGGAAAGGTTTATGTTTTTTTTTTTAATTTTTAATATCCTTCCTTATTTTGCTGTGAAATAAAAAAATATTGTGGTCACTATTTTTTGTTTTAGAACATAAATCACCACAACTTTTAATTTCGTACAAGATAGAAAAATTTTATAAAATAAATGTATAAAGAATTTCAACATTCAAATTTTACTTTTATCTTTCATCTCTTCAGTTTATTAAAGAATATGATTACTAATATTTTACTTATTAGGATCACAGATATGCATAAATATTTCTTTCGTTTTTTTCTCCTAGTGGAAAGACATTTATTTTATAAAATGAAATACCTTATAAAACAGTAAAAACAGTTTTAATGGTTTTCCTTAAGGGGTCTGTGTACACTTTACTAACCAAGAAAACACACTAAAACTAAACACACTTGTAAAAAAACCTTTAAAAGCATTTATTTTATAAATCAATCCCTAGATGGATCAACAAATAATGTTTTAATGGAGAGAACCCAGTGCATTAATAAGAAATATAAAAAGGATTAAATATCTAAAATCTTTATAAACACAAAAGAAAATATTTGAGAAAGAAAATGAAAAATCATGGAATACACATATATTTTTTTTTAGTCGGAGAAAATTTACACCTTACAATGAGGTCTCCCTTTTAAAACCTGAACATAAACCCTGAAACCTAGACCCTACACAAAAAAGAACATCAAAATCGACAAGCTGCAAAAGTAACAAGACTCATGGGGACAAGTATAATTCAGGCTATTTTTTTAAAATATTGCATTTTTATTAAATAAATACCAAAATAAGTATTTACATGAATAATTACCAACACGCACACATAGTATTATCCATGCAATTTTTTTTTATTAAAAATGGGTTAAAATTGGAAAAAAAAAACTTTTTTAACATATTTATTTTTAAATTTTAAAATAAATTTTTTAAGTATTATATTTACGCTTAAGTCCTTATAAATTTTTTAATTTAAATTCTTTCTCACAAACCTGTTTAAATTTTGATAGTTAAAACCTACAACTATTATTGTTATGACTGTCAAAATTTATAACAGTAAAAAATTGTAATTTCAATATCTACAATTGTTAATAATTATGACAGTTAAATCTGCAATTGTCAATAATTATGGCAGTCATGCCTGCAAACGTCAGTAATTATGACTGTCAAATTTGTAACATGAATATGCAACTATCAGTTATTTTGAAAGTCAAATATGCAATTGTCAGTAATTATGACAATTAAACCTGTGACTGTAAGAAATTATGACGGTCAAATTTGCAACGGTAAAAATCACAACCGTCAAACCTTCAATTATGATTTTTTACTGTTACAGATTTGATGGTGATAGTTTCTGACGATTACAGGTTTGACCGTCATAACTACTGACAGTTGCAGATTTGAATGTCATAATTATTGACAGTTTTATATTTTTGGAATTACAATTTTTTACCGTTAAAAATTTAACTGTCATAAATATGATAATTATAGTTTTAAACTGTCAAAATTTAAATAGGGTTGTGAGAAAAAAATTTGAATTTAAAAAATTTATAAGGACTTAAAGGGGCGTTAGGATCCTGGATTGAATCTTTGGGAGTAGAAATCACAAGCACCTACACATGCCACTCCCATGTTTAGGTTAGGGTAATGGGAGTCCCATTGCTTTGATGGTCTGGTTGGACCATCCCATCAAGGGGATTCCCATTAACCCCAAAATTGAGGGTAATGGGATAGAGGGGGGCACGGGCCGAGTTTCGGCCTCACCCGGCTTGAAACCGGCCCTGTAAAAACCATCGGCCTAAAACTGTAGATGGGCCGGTTACGAGTTGGGTTTTCCCAACCTATGACCCAGCGGGTTGACCCGCTAGGTTAAAACCCGGTTTGGAACCAGGTTTTCAAATTTGGAGCCGTTGGCTCCCAACGGCTTTAATAGTCGTTTTTATTTTTATTTTTATTTTTATTTTTTTTTAACTTTTCAAATTCAAATGTAAAAAAACAAAATCCAAATTTTAAATTTTAATTAAACTTCTATATATACTCCTCATCCTCACCCTATTTAGTTTTTACCAACTATTACTCTTCTCAAATTCTTTCTCTTAATCTCATCCTAACTTCTCCTCTAATTCTCTCTTTTTTCATTAATTCTTGAAACATAATTCTTGAAGCCTTAGATACTTGGGGTTTTTTTATTATTGAAGTCTTGGAGATTTGGAGCAACTTGGGATATTTATTATTTTCATTGTTTTTCAAGGTCTCCAATTAACAAGCTTAGTAATTATTTACATTTTTTTTGTTATTAATTGTAGTTTTGTTATTATCTTAATTTCTTAGAATAAATTGAGCATTGAATATTGGAAATAAGAATCTAAATTTTTTAGCATATTTGTGATGTCTTTGAATTTAAATATGTACACTTGCTTATCATAGTCTTCTACTTGCAAACTCTAGATAAATATTACTAATAATGATAATTTAATATTTATTATCATTCTTTTTAATTATGTACTCTTGTAAAATTTTTTATTATGTATTTTTGTAAAAGAAAAATTGAGATTCTTATATATACTTTTCAACATTATCCAACTTATAGGAAAAATTTAGATATTTTGAAATATCTATTATTTTGATCCATAATAATAATAATTGTAAAACTAAAATTTTGTTAAAGATGGGTATGTAATATCATGATTTTTCATTGGTATATGTGAAAACCATTCATTTTTTTTTATTTCAAATATTTAATTTCTCGCCATTATTTAATTTTGTTATTTTTTGTTATTAAATTTTTTATTTGTTATTTCTTACTTTTCTTGTTATGCTATTTTTTATTTGTTTTTATTTTCATTTTTTATTTTATTTTTTGTATTATTTAATTTTATTATATTGTTTTCTACATATTTTATTTATTAGGTTTATTTATTTATCTATAATTGTTATCCTAGAGTGTAATTTTAAAAAAATAATTTTAAAACCATTCATTTTTTTTTAAATTTCAAATATATATATTTATTTAATTTGATAATGCTTGGATAATAATGAAATAAAAAATAATTTGGATATGCATTATTAAGAGAACCATGCACATGAAACAAAAACAAAAATAATTAGTTTGTCCTCTATGGCTTACACATGGACCACTTATGTTAATTAATGTTTGAATTTTTGGTAATTGTAGAATAATTTAGTGTGAATTTTTCATTTTTACATATTATCTACATTTGATGTTGATTTCGTTTCTATTCATATGCATTATTTTATTTGATTACTTTTGCATATTAATTTTGTTTGTTATTTATTTTTTTTTTAATTTCTTGGCATTATTTAATTTTGTTAATTTTTGTTATTAGATTATTTATTTATTATTTCTTACTTGATATTTGCTAGTTATGCTATTTTTTATTTGTTCTTTTTTACGTTTTTTATTTTTTTATTTTTACCATTATTTAATTTTATTATCTTGGTTTCTACATATTTTATTTATTTGGTTTGTTTATTTATCTATAATTGTTATTCTAGAGTGTAATTTAAAAAAAATTAATTTGAAAACCATTCATTTTTTTTTAAATTTCAAATATATATATTTATTTAATGTGATAACGCTTGGATAATAATGAAATAAAAAATAATTTGGATAGGCATTATTAAGAGAACCATGCACATGAAACAAAAACAAAAATAATTAGTTTGTCTTCTATGGCTTACACATGGACCACTTATGTTAATTAATGTTTTAATTTTTAATTATTGTAGAATAATTTAGTGTGAATTTTTTTTCATTTTTACATATTATTTATCTACATTATTTAATTTTTTGCATTGTAGTTTTGTTAAACCATTTTTTTATTATCTTAATTTCATAGAATAAATTGACCATTGAATATTGAATTACATTTTTTTTTTAATTTAAAATATTTTGCATGCGGACTTTAGAGTTTAGAATTGTGGACTTTCAAAATTAATGGCATATTTTATTTAAAGTATATTGCATGTGGACTTTAAATAAAATGCATAAAATTAATATTTGTAGACTTGTGGACTTGTTTATTTATTTATTTTATTTTGCATGAAATTATTAGTTTTATTGCTGTTATATTATTTATTTGTGGAGTTGGGACTTGTGTTTTTTAAATAAAATTCATGAAATTAATATTTGTAAACTTCTGTTATTATTTTTTATTTATTTTATTTTGCATGAAATTATTAGTTTTATTGCTGTTATATTATTTATTTGTGGAGTTGGGACTTGTGTTTTTTTTAATAAAATGCATGAAATTAATATTTATAGACTTGTGTTATTGTTTTTTATTTATTTTATTTTGCATGAAATTATTAGTTTTATTGTTGTAATATTATTTATTTGTGTAGTTGGGACTTGTGTTTTTTTATTAGTTTTATTGTTGTTATATTATTTATTTGTGGAGTTGGGACTTGTGTTTTTTTAAATAAAATGCATGAAATTAATATTTGTTATTTTTTATTTATTTTATTTTACATGAAATTATTAGTTTTATTATTGTTATAGTACTTATTTGTGGAGTTAGGACTTGTATTTTTATATATTATTTCTTACTTGATATTTGCTTGTTATGGCCTTTTTTTTATTTTTTATTTTTTACGTTTTTAATTTTATTTTTTGCATTATTTAATTTTATTTTCTAGGTTTGTACATATTTTATTTATTTGGTTTATTTATTTTTCTATAATTGTTATTCTAGAGTGTAATTTTTAAAATTTTTTAATTTTAAATTTTTTCTATAATTTTGTGATGACTTTATTTCCCTTATTGCTTTTATTTTTCATTGATTTTAGAGTTGCAAAAATTTTAAAATGACATCACGTGGTGGAAGTTCAAAGGGAAAAAACGTTATTGGTTCGACCTCATTACCTACCCAAAAAAAGTAATGAATGACCCGAGTACGAAAGTCCAGTTGAGGAACCGACACCATCTACTATCCCCTCAGAGACTAGAGAAACAAATAACACCACAGAATCTGTCCCCAAGTCTAATATTTTTAAAGTCCATTTTACAAAAAATGTATAATAATGATGGTATTATAACTTATGCAAAATGTAATTATTGTAATTTCGAATTTAAGCATAGCAAGGGAGGAGGGTATAGCACATTTAATAGACATATGAAGAAAAAACATCTGGATAAACTTGAAGATCCTCGAGCACAATCTCAAATTCGATTCGCCGTAGACGAATATACTGGTTCTCACTCTACTTTATTTACATTTTTGCAACCAAGATACAGGGATTACATTGGGGAGACAATGTCTGTGGAACACTTACCATTCAACTTTGCGGAGCGATGCCAAGTACAAGAATGCATCAATGAAACCTTGCAACCAACGTGCAAAAAAGTTTCAAGAAGAACAATTCAAAGAACAATTTTTAAACAATACAAACATGATAAAGAACAACTTTGTGAGTATTTCCGTGCTTGTTCCTCTTCTATTTCTTTATGTTATGATATTTGGACAGATGTATTTCATGAAAATTCTTTTATGGGTATTATGGCACATTGGATTGATGACTCGTGGAATATCCAAAAGCGAGTCATTACTTTTAGGGTATTCAACAAGGCATTGTTGGCTGCGTTTGTTACTGAAACTTTACCTGGTTTTAGTTTATTTGAATATCAATGGAATATTGCTACTAAAGTTATGGATTTACTTTCTGTGTTTAATACATGTACAAATTTATTTTCACAAGTTTATTTTCCAACTGCACATTTATTTTTATATTGTACTGTTGATGTTGCTGAATAATTGTGGAAGTTTAGATTAGATGCTCAATTAGTTATGGGTCTTGTAGAAATGAAGGCAAAATAGTTGAGCTATTATAGGAATATACCTCCTGTTGCTTTAGTTGCATTTGTTTTAGATCCTAGGCAGAAATTATAAGGCTTATCTGCATATTTAGAAGCATATTATAAGTTTTTAGGTTTTAACGATGGTCAAGATCCTCAATCATGGGCTACGAGTGAGTTAGAGACTCAATGGTATGCATCAGAGTTTGACATTTTTATAGATATTAATGCGATTGTTGCTGATGTTAGGTCACAACTTTTATAACTGCATGAGAGCTATTGCTCTCGTTATGGCCATATGGTTCCACAGGTTGCAACTGAGGCGATGGGACAGTCCAACAGTAGTGGAGGAGAATCATTTCGACAAAAGCAAACGAAAAAGAAACCTACGGGTTCGCAATACACAGAGGTCGACTTATACCTAAACACTACCTTTCGATTTTCTAAGGATATGAGCACAGATATGACTTTTGATGTTCTTCATTGGTGGCAAGGTAATGAAAATCCGTACCCAATTTTTTCATTAATTGTAAAAGATATTTTTGTGTATGTCTACAGTAGCGTGCGAGCAAACTTTTAGTGCAAGTGGAAACATGTTGGATACAACACGGTCACAATTGTCGGCACCAAACATTGAAATTCAAGTGTACACAGATGATTGGAAACATGCACAAGTTCGACAATAAGAAGCAGGGATAGGAAGTCCAGAAACAAGTGACTTTTTTTCACTGATAATATGATGAGCACAACAACAGCCCTTGACACCGAGCAAGAGCTAGAACCTAACGTCAACGAATAGGTAAGTGAGTGACAACTCCAGTATAAGGTAAGAGAACTACGTTGGCTTTGATTTCTCTTACACCCAAGAGGATACGTAAACAACTTAATTCAACAAGTAATTCAACAAATAAAAAAATTAAGTGCAAATATATATATATATATATAAACCATCATTTTATACATGATAATCAATGATTTAAAAACCGGACCGGATCGGCCGGTTCAACCGGTTCAACCGGGAACCGGTTGCCAGTCCGGTTCAACCATATAAATTGAACCGGCTTTTGATTGAACCGGTTATGAACCGGATTTAAACCGGGAACCGGCGAATAGGTTAGACCGGACCGGGTCAAAAAAAAATTAAAAATTTAACTATATGGCTAAAGATCCCCATTGCTCAACAGCCAACACTCAGCAGCTCAAGCCTCAAGCAAGGTTTTGGTTCTCCACTTCTCCTTCTCCCTTCTGAGCCTTCTCATTGTTCTCACTTCTTACTTCTTATTCAGGCCTATCAGATCTCGTCTGTCGTCGGAGTCGTGCTCGCCGGACGCCGCCGCCTCCGCCGACCTTGGAACGTCGGCTTTCAAAGTTGAGATGCTGCTTATCTCGTATTTCAGTTGTGATTTGTGTCTTGTTTGATTTGATGATCTCTTGATCTCCTTGATTTTTGCTTTGATTTTTCTTGTTGATGCCATGATTTTCTATTCTGAGTCCTATTTTGGTTTTCTCTTGAAAATAATTTAGATTGAGAAAGGAAAAATATATAGTGTGGGATTCTTTGTACGCAGGTCTATAGTGCTTATATTCTGAATCTTATTTGCAAATTTCATTCAGAGATCATGAATTTTTCTTAGTTGACTTTGTATGCAGCACTATAGCGTGGGATTGAAACTTGAAAGTGAGGGGAAAAAATTGGGGTTATGCTCATAATAAGCACTGATGAAGTTGCATGTTATTTTAGTGCTATTTCAGTGGTTATTCCCTTATTCTAAAGCTAATTTGATTGTCATCTTTGTAGTTATCTCTTTGCACATTAACACCTTACTAAAGCTAATTTGATTGTCATCTTGTAGTTATCTCTTTTCATTAATTATTCAGGTGTTTATTTAGGGTAATAATTTATCATTCTTTGATTATAGTTCTTGATCCATCTGAACATTTAGGGAAAACTAGAAAGAAAACTAGTTATACATACATGCATGCATACATTTCTCTTGAACTTAAAGAACCACACCAACTTCTCCCCTGTGCTTTAGTGACTCAACCACAAGCACTAATTAGTTATCATTCTCAATGATTTAATGATATAATATTATTGTTTTTTTAATTAAATTATTGGATTTTTTGCATGAGTTTTTTATTTGTTGTTTAGAGAATTTCATGGTTTGACAATTGAGGGTAGCATGGATATTGCAAACTTGCTACATGGCATAACATGAAAGTTTGGATTTTAATGGAAAAAATAATTGAAGACCTAAAGGATTTTAATGGAAAACATAATTGAAGACCTAAAGAAAAGTCAAGCCGTTGCTAAATCATTGTCACATAGATTATATAAAATCAAAAATAGAAATTTTGTCTGGTTTTTTGCTTTTTTTTTAATTCTCTCATGTCTTTTCAATAAAAGAATTTGATTAATAAATAAAGAATGGGATAAAGTCAAAGTTATCAAACCAAGATGATTTTTCTATGATAAAGAATTTGATTATATAAAATCAAAAATAGAAATTTTGCTTGTATAGTTTGGATTGATGTACATAGTGACACGTTGATATTTTTTTTGGGCTTGTATAGCTAGTTGCATGAATTATGTAACTTGATATTTTTTCGGCTTTTATTATGTATTGTTATCCAACAGATTATTTGGTTTGGAAATGGAAGAAGGTAGCTCAAACCCGGCAAACACAACACCATCGTCAACATCAACTCCACCTAGTCAATCTTCATTTGAGCAATCTTCCCGATCTGTCCGTTCAAAATCAGATTTAGCATGGAATTATATCAGTGAATCAAGAAGCAATGATGGGAAAAAAATGTTTATTTGTAATTTTTGCTCTAAAGTGGTGAAAGGTGGAGGCATTCATAGAATGAAATTGCATCTTGCCGGGCAAAGGGGTGATATAGGGCCATGCAAAAAAGTTCCTACAGATGTTCGTTATAAATTGCAAGAAAATTTAAGGGAATTTCATGAACAAAAAATTGCAAATGAGCGAGAACCGGTCAATCCATTCGGACGTAGTGTGCATCTATTTGAAGGTGACATGAATGAAGACCCGGATCACGAAAGTCTCCAAGATAGTGGGCCTAGTGATTTATCAAGAAAAAGAAAAAAAAACCGGCATTGCATCTTATTTTCCAAGTGGTAACAAACTTGGAACACAACCCACTATTAGAGCGGCATTTCAAAGCAAAGAAAGATGGCATGAAGTGGATTTGGCTATTGCTCGATTTTTCTATGATGCTTGTATCCCAATGAATGCTTCAAATTCATTTTATTATCAACCAATGATAGATGCCATAGCATGTATGGGTTTGGGATACAAAGGTCCTACATATTATGCTTTGCGAACCAACTTGTTAGAGGAGTCAAAGAAAGAATTGCAATTGCTTGTTGACACCTATCGCAGTAGTTGGGAAGATTGTGGATGCACAATAATGGCCGATGGTTGGAAGGATATTCGTCAAAGGTCTTTGATCAACTTTCTTGTATATTCTCCAAAAGGAACATCTTTCATTAAATCTGTTGATGCCTCGGACATGATTTCGGATGCTTCAACTCTTTGTAATTTATTTGCAGAGATTGTGGAGATTATTGGGTGGAAAAATGTGGTTCATGTTGTGACAGATAATGCCGCCAATTACAAAGCCGCGGGAAGATTGCTTAATGAGAAGTATCCCAGTATATTATGGACACCATGTGCAGCTCATTGTTTGAATTTGATGCTCAAGGATATTGCTAAAATTCCTCACATAGAGACTTTGGCGAATCGTGCTTCTTCAATTACTGTTTTTGTGTACAATCACAAGTGGACTTTGAGTTGGCTAAGAAATATAAAAGGTTGGACAGAGATTCTTCGACCTGGTGATACTCGATTTGCAACAACTTTCATTGCTTTGAAGAGTCTTCATGATCATAAGTCTGACTTGCAAGCTATGGTTACTTCTAGAGACTTTCTTGGTTGGAATGGGTCTAAGACAAAAAAAACAAAAGATGTTCGCAATATTGTCTTGGATAATCAATTTTGGAATGATTGCTTGGTAGTAGTCAAAATAGCCTCTCCACTTGTGCGATTGCTACGCATTGTTGATTCTGATGAAAGACCTTCTTTGGGTTATATTTATGAAGGAATGATTAGAGCAAGCAAAGCTATAAAAGAGACATTTAAATATGTAAGGAGATTGTACCAACCTTACATCTCAATTTTGGAGGAAAGATGGGAGCGTCAAATGCGTCAAGATATTCATGCGGCCGCATTTTGGTTGAATCCAACATTTCAATATGATAAAGATACGGTTGGGGTTTGCCAATCACCGGATGTTATAGATGGGTTTATAACTATAATTAGCAACCCTAATATTGCTCCGAACCATAACAAAATGATAGCTGAATCTTCTACCTTTCGAGAGCGATTTGGTAGCTTTGGAAACACCTTGACCCAATCTTCTAGCAAAAATACAAGGCCAGGTATGATAATAGATAAATAACTTCTATTTGTTAACTAGTGTTTTACATATTCAAGCATTCATCAAATATGTAAATGTTTTTTTTTCTTTAGACGAATGGTGGAGGTTCTTTGGGCATAGTGCTCCTAATTTACAAAAGCTAGCTATCAGAATTCTTAGTCAAACATCTTCTTCTTCGGGTTGTGAAAGAAATTGACACTTTTGATAAATTGTTTTTCATTTGTAGGAACTTCAACAAGAGCAACAATCTAGATCCGATCGATTATGAGTGTATTGACAAAATTGACACTTGGGTCGTTGAGAATGAGCCTCCAAGGGAACCCGAACTTAATCTTGAGGATTTGGAAAATATGGTTGCTCAAGTAGAAGGAGATGGAGGAGGACAAGGACAACAATAAGGAGAAGGAGGGCAAAATGAATTTGTCCATAATATTCATGGTTAGTAGTTAGTACTAAGTTACTAACAAATAAGTGACTAGTATGATTGCAAGTTAAAGTTTATAACTTTATATTCTATTTAACATTAATTACTTATAATTAATTGACAAAATACTCTTTTTTATAGATTCAACAAATTATGATGATGATGATGTTTTGTTGGTTCAAGAGGAGGATGTTTTGATTGCTCAAGATGGAATTAATTTCTCATCCTTTGATGTTAACCAAGGCAACGAAGAAAATGAAATTTGTGGAAATGATGGTAATGATTAATGAATCATGAATGAGTGAAGATGAAAAACTTGAGTTTATTTTTTTGTGGTGGTGTTATATTTTATGACTTGTATCTTATTCCTTATGATTTTGGACTTGTTTGAATTTGAATGTTGTATTTTGAAACAATGAATTTTATTATGTAGAAGTTTGAATTCCTAATGCTTGTGAATTTATTTGGTGATTCATGGTTGTATTAACATTGAAAATTTTGAATTTTATTTTGTAGAAGTTGTGAATTGAATCAATTGATGCCTAATTGCCTATAGACTTGTTTGGTACTTTGTTGTTTGTATTTTGTAGACTTGTGGTGTACTTATATATAATTATGTTTGTTCATGTTGAGAAATTAAATTTTATGTAGAAATGGAAGTTGAATTCTATTCAAGCTTGTGTCTTGTGATTGTAAATCTTGTGATGGACTTGCTTGTTAATCTTGTTTTTGTTTTTGTTTATTTATTTTTTTAATGTAGTCTTGTGACTCTTGTCTTGAGTTTTGTAAGTTGTAGCCTTGTAGTTGTAGTTTTATATTTGTATTTTAAAAATAAAATTTATTTCTTATAGGAATTGTGACTTGTGAGCTAGTGAAAATAATAAAATTTTAATTTTGTTGTTATATTTATTAACTTTATATTTTTCCTCCATTTTTCTGATTTTTTTGGATTTTTTAATAATTTTTTGAAATTTTCTTTTTTTTAAAAAAATTAAAAAACAGTAAACCGTTGAACCGGCCGGTCGAACCGGTTGGACCGGTTGAACCGTGAACCGGTTGGTCAACCGGTTCACCGACCGGTCCGGTTTTTAAATCATTGATGATAATCAAATAATGCATCCTTACAAAAATAAAAAAATAAAAAAAATGAAAATGTGAAAAAAGAGACAACCAAATGTAAGCCATGACAATGATTATTTTTTCATATAATATAATTTTATAATTATAAACTATTTAATTCAATAAATAAACAAACTTAGTGTAATTTATTATTATTATTTTTCTAATTTATTTTGAGTTATTTCAAATTCTTCCAATTTATTAAAATTGTTTTCAACTATTTCTTATTTTTAAATTTTTTTTAAAAAAAAACTTATTTTCAAGTCTTCTTTTTATTTACGATGTTTTAATATAAATACATAAAACCTTCATAGAATAGTTGGTAAAAATAATTGTTGGAGTTATGGGTGACCCAAGTTCAAATCCCACCCATAACATTTAAATTTATTGAAATTAATAATAAATAAATTAAAAACCAACCAGGCCCGGCTCGCTGGGTCAGGCAGGCCGGGCCTGGCGGATTCTTCACTATCCTTGGCCGGGTCAACCCGGCCTGGCGGGTCCTCAACAATGGCCGGGCCAGTTCTGGGTACAGCAAAACCTGACCCGAACTTGCCAGGCCGTGCCCCCTCTATTATAAATGGGATTCACGAGAAAGGTAATAGGGTGTAATACCCATATGTAACCCTCTTTACATTAACATAATTAATAAATAAATTTAATTATATTAATTTCAAATAAATAATATTTTAAAAAATAATGATATTTAAATTATTTATAATTGAAATTTTTTTATTTTGTTAATTAATTATAGGTTAATAAAAAATTATTACTTTAAATAATTAGTTATAATAATCTAAATTTTAACATATTTACTTATTGATTAACAAAATAAAATAATTTAAACATCATTATTTTTTTAACTATTATTATTTTAATTATTATAATTAAATATATTAATTAAATATGTGAATTAATTATATTAAATTTAAATATTTAATTATAATAAATTAAAATAAATAATTATGTTCTAAATATTTAATAATAAATAATATTAAATATTTATTATTAAATATAATTCATTATTTTATACAAGTGATTTTATCATATCTCTCTTTTATTTTTTTTATTCTTAACTCTCATTCCTTTCAACCAAACCCTTTATTCATTGTTATCCCCTTTTTCCTTATTCTCATTTCCATTTCTCCCTTCTTATTCCCTCTTCTTTATTTCTATTCCCTTCTTATTCCCTCTTCTTTATTTCTATTCCGTAATCCAAATGGCATATAAATGTGAACATAATATTTTAAAAAAACTGATTTTAAAATTTTAAAATAAATATACTAAAAATTTATCGTTTTATGTACCAACTTTAACCCATTTTCAATTAAAAAATAGCTTGAATAGTACTATATGCGTATTTTGGCAATTATTCATGTAAATGACTATTATGGTATTTATTAAAAAATGTATATTTTAAAAAAAACAGCCTATAATTCATAACTCAGCATTTCTTGTGTAACATAATCATATGCTAAATTCTATAAAAGAACAAAATGGTCAGTATAAGTTGCACGAAAGTCTGCATCAAAAACAAAGTTTTTAAAAAACAAAATGCAGCTCATAAGCAATGATGAGCAGATAGGAGAAACTTCACTTAATTACCCAACGTTAGCAGATTCAAGAAAACTTCTAGCTTCTGTTCCTGGATCAGCAAGTTCAGCAGGGATCTGTCAAGATAAAAGAAACGGCAACCTATTACTCTGATGCATTCAGGAGTTAATAATATGAATAGTATAAACAAGAAAAGTTTTTAAAACAACCACTCAACCTTTCCGTAAATGTTGGCCTTCTTTGGAGAAGCACCGGAGGCAAGCAATAACTCGATAACATTTAAATGTTCACCTCTGGCAGCATGATGAAGAGGCTGGGATGCAAACAAAGGAGAATACTTCAATTAGGGTTCGAAAAAGTCAAGATAATGAACATGGATATGTTTGCACAAAGCAGGCTTACAGTATCTCCTTCAGCGTCAACTGTATTAAGCATGCGGTTTATCGAGTCTGGGTTACCAACGGCGTCAAATATAAGTTGAACAATTTCAGTAAAGCCTGCAGAAAACATCAAAGTTGACCAAGATTTTACTTTTCAATTCAGAATATCTTGTGATGTTTTCATACCTCCTGCGCAAGCGTCGTGCAAAGGGATGGCCCCTTCCTCATCTCTAGACTCTAAGTTAGCTCCCCGTTGGAGCAGAAGCTGAAGAGATTTTAAATGAATAATTCACATGAAAATGAAAAATTAACAGATTTTAGACAAACAATAACAACAACAAAAAAATGAAAAATAGATGGCAATAACTGAAAAAATATAAAAAGGCAAGGAAAGTTTTGCTGCTGACTTGTACACAAGGAAGATGGCCATAAAGACAGGATAAGTGCAAAAGTGTGTCTCCATCTTCAACCGGATCATCAATGCTACCACTATGACCATCTGAACATTGTCATAACAAATTTTTTTTTAAAAAATTTCAAGTAAAAGATATTCAATGCTGATGATACACTGTTTTCTCCTAAGATAGTTAACTCTACCAAGAATTTGCAGGATCTTGGATGGTGACTACTAAATTTAACACCTACAATGAAATATTTCAAGCAATGAAGAACGAAGATAAGTAATGGATAACTCACAGATTGTAAAGAGGCCAAACCAAATCCTCAAAAGTTTTGAAATATGAAACTTAGACCTTGCAAACATTTGAGTTAAGGTTCTCATAAAACACAACAAAACTACGGAATTTATTTAATCCCTCAAGCATTCATTTAGAATATTCAGATGATATCATAGAGCTGATGATTTCATTAATAAAATAAGTCTGCATTTACATTGTTACAATGTAATAAATGTACAAAGACATCAGTCTCAGAATAATGCAAGAAAGATAACATGCTTTTAAACTTTAGTGAGACTTTGTGAGATCTCAAAAACAGTAAATCATGTTAACAATGTCTATAATTCAGTTCGTGATCCATTACATTCAACACCATCATACATTAAACGCAAGAAAATAGACTAAAATGGCAGCTTAGAAGTTCATCTACAAGCCTATCCGGAACTCCTTTCATGTTTGCAATTAAGCTTTTGTTATCAACCATATCAAACCCTTAATAGTTGAAACAGATAACTCCAAGAGAAGAATAAGGAGAAAAAAATAAGATGGACATCCTTCTTAAGCCCTCCCACTAAACAACCAAAATAAGCACATCAAAACCTCAAAGATTGAAGCTTTTGTAGATTAAAACTCCAAGAGAAGCACAAAAAGGGGAACTGAAATAGACATTCTTCTTATGACTTCCAGTCAGTAATCTACACAAACAAATCAAAACCTCAAATTCTGATTTTTTTTTTTTTTTTAAACTCCAAGAGAAGCACAAAAAATCCAAAGAACGAAACGTGGTAGATAATCTTCATAAGAATTACAAGCAATTAAAACCTTAAAGATCGAAGTTTTAGTAGGTTGAAACTCCAAGCTTAGCACAAGCAATAAATCAAATCCTTAATAAGCATTCACAGAGGAAGATCAAAACCCCAAAAGGATTGAAACAGAGGTTTCTAGGGATTAAAGTAAGTACCAATAGCAAGACGGAGGGCTTCGACGTCGCCGCGGTGGGCGGCGTCGGCGAGGGTGCGGAGGTGTGGCGGGGAGTCACGGTCAAGGTCGGGCAACACATCGCCGTCGTCTTCGAAGAACTCCACCACCTCATCACCGTCGTCATCGCCGTCCACGCCGATGGGGCGTCTGGGAACCGCCATTGTTGGCCGCCTTCCCTTCGATCCTCGAATGGAGAGAAGCGGAGAAAAAGTGGGTATTTCAGAGGTCTAGGGCATTCTTCAAAATAAAATTTTAAAATAATTGTGGAAAAAAAATAATAAATTTTGAATTACTTATAAGTTCCTAGACATTTCCTAATTGACAAAATAGTCTTTTGAAGTTTTCGAATATTTTTTGAAGTCCATTTGTGGGGTTAAATGCCCAAGAGGTCACTTACCTTTGTCTTTGTTTCATTTCGATTACCAATCTTTAATTTGCATCAAAACAGTTACTCACTTTGATTTTGTATCAACGGAGTCACCCCGGGTAACCAGATTCAAATCACAAGTAGTCTTATTATGTCTATGCACCATCTTTCCATAAAAAAAAACATGTAAACATGGAAGGATGGTGCTTGGACATGATAAGACCACTTGTGATTTGAATCTAGTTACCCACGGGTGACTCTGTTGATACAAAATCAAAGATGGATAACTGTTTTGATGCAAATTAAATATCGGTAACTGAAATGAAACAAAAGCAAAGGTAAGTAACCTCCTGGGCATTTAACCCTCCATTTGTGAGGCTTCCTTCCTCATGAACCACATTCCTTTATTTGTTAATTTTTTGGTTGGGAAAAACAATTTCAAAACTCCAAGGATACCTCACCTCATCTTCTGTATTTATTTTTCTCAAATTGTTCTTCTTTCGTAAAGGAGTCCTTCCTTTTATTTTCATTTTCTTTCTCCCAAGTTTTTCAAATTGTCTAACATTTATTTTCATTTGTTTTTCTTACCTTCATAAGAAAAAGAAAAAGAGGAGAGCCATTACCACAATATGACTGTGTTTGGTTGTTATGATTGGATTGGGAGTGAGGGGGGATTGGGTACAAGAGTGTGTTTGGGTATACATGAGTGGGAGTGGGAGAGTAGTATGTGAGGGCCTGGCAATCATCACCAATTGGGCGGACTGGCCCAATCCGGAATGTGGAAAAGACCAAAATGTCCCTAAAACCAAAATACCAACCCACATGACACTCTAAACCCTAGGCTAGGCTCTCTTGGATTGCATCACCGCCGGAAAACACAAGGGTTGGCTTCCATCTTGACCAGCCACTTCAGCCTAGGCTAGGCTCTCTTGGGTTGCTTTCTCCTCCACTTTTTCGAGGGTTACTAGAGCTCGTCGGAGTTGAAGGAAGGGCCTAATCATTGGAAGGGTGAAAGGCATTCTCTTATCGCCGGACTTGAAGGAAGTAGGTTGCTGAAACTCGCCGGAGTTCACAAAAAGGTCTGATCATCAGGATATCTTCAACAAGTGAGTATTATTACCTTTTTTAATTTTGTATTTTTGCCTTAGAGATGGTATTCTTAAGAAATGCTCTGTAGTTTGATTTGGAGATGAAGATTGCATCTTCACTGGAAGGCACTAAAGTTGAAGTTTGACTGGAACTTTGTAGTCCTATTTAATTATTTGATTGTAATGAAGTGATTATAGATGATAGATAACTAACTTGATGGTTTGAAGACATGATGTTTTTATATTTTTTTTACATATGACACTCCATTCATGCAATTCTTAATTACATATTAGATTCTCATGACTATTATTTTCAAGAAATGTAATTACTTTAAGGTAAGTAATTAGAAGTGGATTAGGGTTAATATGTAAAGCGGTTTACTAGTATCAAAGTTCATTAGGATCATGCATATATGCATGAAGGCATGATGAAGAACATACCTAGTATCAAAGTTCATTAGGATCATACATACTATTATTCTCATGCATATTTGTTTCTTTTCTTTTCCTATCAAGAACTAAAATCACAAGAGTACTTTGTTGCGTTATATATTCATGTGGCAGTTAAGCATCATATATGGCCAATAATAAGACATCTTAATATCTTATTTACTTCATTACGATGAACCAAGTAGCTAGCAAGCCCACTGATATAATTAACCTCTCATGCATCACTGATACTTATGAACAGGAAGAAGTCAAAACTTATATGAACTTTATAATATTCTTTTAATAGTCACACTTGTTTTTTCTCCCTCTATTAGAAACAATAATCTCAAGAGTCCAAATTGATGCTTAATTGATGTGATTTTCACCTTATTAATTGTCTTGATCACTTTGATCCATCAATTAGTACTCTAATTAACTTATAATGTAGCACAGATTCTTATAATGCAGCATGCCTTTAGTTTTTATGTTCTGATCATGTTAATTAATTTTTTTTGTTATTATGTGTTCCATTGTTAATTAATTTTATATGTGCAAATAACCACTTGTTCTATTGCTTCAAAATATATGTATTAACTTACACATACACATTATTGTCAACTTAGATTTTGATAATATAACGAGGCTTAAACAACTTCGGGATTATTGTATAATGATTATAATTCTACGTTTTATGTGTTATCCTCACCACTTATACAATGGAAGAAAGTAATAATAGACGAAAATGATTGAACATGAGATTTCATCATCATCTACTAGACGCCGCAAACAACATGAGTACATTCACCGTTTAGTTTTTGAAAGTGATATTAAATGCATTGACATGTTGTGCATGGATAAACATTGTTTTCATAATTTGTGTCAATTGTTAACTACAACCGGTGGCCTACAAGGTGCATTAAATGTTAGTGTCCAAGAGATGATCACAATGTTTTTGAACATTATAGCACATCATGTCAAGAATAGAGTGATTAAATTTCATTTCCTCCGATCAAGCTAGACCGTTAGTCAGAATTTCCATGCTGTGCTGAAGTCAGTTATTCCTTATCACTCTGTTCTTTTGAAGAAACTAGAACCTGTAACTGAAAACTCAAACAACTTTAGGTGGAAGTGGTTTACGGTAATGACTGAAGTTCTTATGCTCAAAGCCTAATGGCTTGAAGGTTCCCGATGGTAAAAAAAAATAGCCTATTGCTTTTCGAGACCTACTAATGAATGGCTTCTGAACCATTACCTAATATGAAGTATTTCTTAATTTTCTAGGTTTCTACTACTTAGTAGATGTTGGGTATGCAAATTGCCCTGGTTTCCTTGCGCCATTTCGAGGACAACGCTACCCCACTTAAGTTCTTAGGCCGATGGGCATCAACCACTTACACCTCAAGAATTTTTCAATATGAAACATGTTAGCGCAAGAAACATAATTGAAAGGACATTTGGTCTTCTAAAAATTCGTTGGAAAATCTTATCTAGGCCAAGTTTTTATAATATAACTACTCAACGGCGTATCATAAATGCTTGTTTTTTGCTTCATAACTTCATTAGACAAGAAATGGTAGAAGATCCTGCAGAAGATGATGTTAGTGATGCAACCTTAGAAGAAAACACACCCAATGATATAGAAAACATTATGGTTGTTGAATCGGCAGATGAATGGACACAATTTCGGCTTAACATGGCCATGGATATGTTTAATTTTTGGTGCTCAACTTGAGAATAATCAAGTTGTTAATTACTTTTGTTTTATTGTATTGTATGACATGATGAACACAACTTTTAATGCTATTGTATTATATGAAGAATCAACAAGTATTTTGTTAATTATTTTGATGTTTGTATGACATGATGGCAGCCCCTTATGTTTCATATATATTTCTGAATTTGATGAATTTTATGACCAATTCATATTAGTAACGGGAGTATAGTTCTATTTTTCTTTTATCGTTTAGTATGGATGCAGATTCATAATCCAGGGATAAGAGTCAAAGCAAACACTACTGGACCGTAGAAAAAGCCCTGATTGATGCTTTAGTTGAGCTATCTACAAATCCAATGTGGTTGGCTGAAAATGGGTTTAGAAATGGGTACCTTGCTCAATTAGAAAGAATGGTGAAGGAAAAGATTCCAACAAGCACATTGAAGACTGTTCCTAACATTGAGTCTCGGATTAAATTTTATAGAGGCAAAACTACTACAATAGCCAATATACTTCAAATAAGTGGATTTGTTTGGAACGACGAGATGTGCATTATTGAATGTGAGAAAAATGCTTATAACGAGTATGTGAAGGTACGAAAAATTTTAATTTTAGTTTGTACCATCTTATAATCTATAGTATTTGGATTTTAATTTTATGGTTCATCAATGCAGTTTCATAAGGAGACAGCTAGTCTTTATGGAAAAGCTTTTCCTTTCTTCAATAATCTTGTCGCGGTCTTTGCAAGAGATAGAGCACATGGAAATGCAAGAGGTGATATTGGTGATGATGCTGAGCATTATTTACATGAGAATGTCACATTGGATGATGACACAGGCTTCTTTTAGTTTGCAAGTGATGATGTTTCTATGCCCACAAAGGAACCCATTCCGATTCCATCACCGATAGGATTAGGAACAAGTACCTCAAGAACACGTTGGAAGAGGAAAAGTGTTGTGGACCAATCAGCAGAAAAAATTTCACAAAATTTTCACAAATTCATTGAAATTGTTGATCTAGGATTTACGACACTAGCCGATGTTGCTGCACGTGAAGTAGCTCATGATGAGGCTCGCGAAGCCCATGAGAAAGCATGTGAGAATGCTCTTGCTGAAATTGTGAAAATGAAAAACATGATGTCACAAGTAGTTTTTGAGATTGATGGTCTTTCTGATGATGAGGCGATGTTGATCCTACGGGTTTTTTTGGAACCACAATTAAATTTTTATTCCATTATTTGTCTTAAAATTCTTTATAATGATGATGTAATATTCTTTTTTTGTAGGTTTTTCCTAAAGACGATGACCAATTGAAATTTTTTTTTTCGGGTTGCCAGATAACAAGAAGCTGTGTTTTTGTCATGTATTGCTGTCAAGATTGTCATCTTGAGCACCTAATATGTGATCTCATGAGTTTGTTTTACTTTGATTGGGTGATGTTGTTTGTTTTAAAATCTACTGTCATGAGTTAGAGATTTTTTATGGATTGTAATGCAAGAACAATGTGATAGACTTTCTTAGTGTTTAAAATCAAAACTTATAAGCTTATGTTGTTATAGCTTATGTTAGTATATATTACATTTACTGAGAAACTAATGTAGGAATAAAAAAGAAGAGGTAGCAACACTACAAGAAAGAGGATTTATAGTGGCAAAAAATATCTGTCGCTATAGGTCTCATTTTAGCTTCAATACCCTTATAACGGCAAATAACTAATTAGTCACTAAATCCTTGGTGGCTATATCTTTTTTACAACAAATGTACACTTTTGCCGCTATTTCATCAGTTAGGATTAGAGCTGCACAATGATCTATAGCGGCAAAAAATTTTGTCACTATAAATTTTATAGCGGCAGAACATTTCTGTCACTATAAGTCCTATAGATTTATTTAGTATTCTTATAGCGATAAAAAATTTTACCGTTATAAATTTTTTAACAGCGGAACATTTCCACCACTATAAGTCCAATAGATTTGTTTAGTATCATGTAGCGACCAAAAAATATGCCGCTATAGACTTTATAAATTGCATAGAAACTTTAATAACTAATCAAATCTATTTCTAACATACACAAACAATATATATATATATATATATATATATATATATATAATTTGAGATAATATGAAAAACAATAATAATATTTAAATTTATTAATCACATACCATAAAAGAAAGTTAAAAAAAAAAGTAAACTAAAGAACAACTTTTTTTTTTATAATCAATTTACATATTATAAACAAACATGCACAAATATTATTGTTTGTCTAGCATTTGCCAATAATTGTTTGTCTAGCATTTGCACAAGTTTGCTTCTCATAGTTCTTGTAAATCATCATTTGATGCAATCGTTTCTCGGCGTGAGTTACTCCTATGGAGATAGTCATCTTTGTCATCCTTGAATCGCTATTGACTTTCAAGACATTGCAGAGGAGTTCCTGATGGTGGAGAGTCTATCAAGGTCTTCAATTGCGACTACTGTGGATTCATCGGTTACACGAACTATAGCTGCAACTCTAGTATTGTCACTCCACACCTCAGCCTTGACTATATGGCACTGGAGGTCAGTGAGCACAACACACACTTCAAATAGTAAACGCGGCCTGATGGTGCCTATTAGCACATTCGACGTATGTTCTTTTGATGGCATAACACCGACAGAGCCCCAAGCATCGGTCTCTACTGACTGCAACAACAAACACATACACAATTCACTGTTTAGTTGGCTTCCCAACAAATCAAACATTGATCACAATAAAACATGATTTGACGAAGAATTCACATAGTAAAAACGGAAATCAAAATCTTATCTTTGCATAAAACCTCCCTTCAAAAAGAAGAAAGAGAAAGAAAGAAATCATAACAAAAGCAATCAGTACTCCAAAGCAAATACCTTAATGCTTTCTAAGGCTAAGAGAGAGATCTTGAGAAGACTACAAGTAGAAAGTCGTCACCTTTCCTGGATAAAAAGACCAAAACAATATCACAAACAACATTGGAAACCAAAAGAAAACATTTTTTATTTATTATTTACTATTAACTTAATAGCTATGTTTAATAACCATAATAACAAAGAACATATTTGAGTCATCAATACAAGGAAACTTACCAAATTGAGCAATAACATAACTGTTAGAAGGTAGAAACTAATGAAGTATGCAAGGGACCATGAAGTTCCAGTCAGCTCCTTGTAGCTTTGACAAAAAGTTTATTATGGTAAATTAATTGGTAATGAATACACAAAACAATATTATTGAATTTAAGCACCTTAATACTGCATAAAAAACTATAACAAAAAAAAATTAAAAGATGAAACATTATAATAAAAAAAAATTAATATAAATTAGTGTAATGATGTCCATCACAATGTAGGCTCATAAGTTCATGTGATATAAAAGCACATAAATGGCACATATTAGATTTATTAGCACAAAGAAAATGAACAAATAAATTGGTTATTGTGAATGAGAAAAGAACAGTTTTTGCAAAATATAAAGAATGATTCTCAAATGTTTAATACCTAAATCCACACTTGCCAATTTCCCATAACTAACAGATTGAAAAGTGTCACCATCCCATTTGGGTAGTCATTAAAATTGAAAAGCAGATAGCTAGATAGATTAAGAATTTGCCAAATGCATCAGATACTAAATAATTTGTCCACAATGTAATTCTGATATGAAATACAAGCATCACAGCAAAATGAAAGAATTTAAATAAAAAAATAATAATTGAAACAAAAAATACTCATTATCATAGAGATCAGTGGTTGCCAGTATTGGATTTCCAGCATTTGAAAACTAAAAGAACTACAAAATAGTTTCAAAACTTTCATGAATTTAACAAGAGAATAAAAAAACTACAATATTTAACTCTTGATATAAAGAACTACAAAATGGAACAAAAGAAGAATCGCTCTAACTTCTAACAATAAGCCAAGGAGGTGCCTATAATAAAGAATGATGAGAATAAATTAAATCGAAGAAAAAGAAATGATTGAATGACCTACTTGCCTATTTATTAATAGCAAATTAAACCAACCTCATGTGTTAAGGAATTAAACAGTAAGTTATGTGAAGTAAAATTGTGTTAGTGACTGATTACCAAAAGACATTACCTTACACCATCACTACGAGAGCAAGTAAGCTGAACAAGAGCCTCAAGTGCACCTAATTCTTGACCAACAACAACATTGCTATTGTTGTTGCCTCCATGTGCAGCCATATTAGCCAAGGCTCTAGCAGCCATATTATGTCTACCATTTATCAAAATAATTAGACTTAATGTCTCAATAATTCCACATCACATAAATTAGAATGTGAATCTTAAACCATAATTCATAGCTGATATTATGAGTAGTAACAACCCATGTTTGTTTTCATATTATTAGATGGAATTTTATGGAATGTAAATATATATTTATCTAAAAAAATCATAGAAAAATAATTATAAACAATTAATAAAAAATCCAAAAAACTGAGCTGGGTTCATCCTATTAATGTAACAGTAAGGATTATTAATCTGTTTAGAACAATGTCAACTATATATATATATAATCATTAACCTGTTTAACTACAAGCCTACAAGTACAACCAGATTAAACAAGAAATGATGATTATATTTGATTATAATAATAGAAAGAAAATCATATATATGTATGTATATTTGATTATATTTGATGCCATGACCTGAACCACAAATTATGCTCATGGCTTTCACTCCTTGTGATCCACCCACTATTGATATACTTGATATACAGTCATCTCCAGTCAAGGTTACAAAATAAATAAATAAATATATATATATATATATGCATCATGTAAAGAATGTGAAATTAAGTGCTTAAAAAACTTTATGAAATTACATGTACATTGAAAGAGCGTTCAATATAAGATATAAAAGTTAAATGACAAGGAGAGAACGAACTTGGAGAATTCATTAGTAAATAAATCACAACCTTGGTGTTCTCTGAGGTCCCTGAGGCAATGTTGGTCAATGGCCAAGCAGCTTCAAACTGCAAGAAATAATTTATAAATACCGTGAGAAAATTACCAATAAGAAAACTAGTATTTTAATTAAACTAATTAGAAGAAAACAACCTAAGTTGGGGGAAGTCCTCTCTAGTAAGAAACTACACAAATTGTGGCACAACACCAGATTGGATTACCTCCTCAATTGGTGGGCTTCGTTCTAATAAAATGTCAAATGACTAGTGATCATTTAGTCCACTGATTTCCACATATTGGAAATGAAATGGCAATAATGAATTCTGACTAACTATCTACACATTCTTTATAAGCATTCAGCTAAATTACTGAAACTTTTAGACAATCCTCATAATGTGGGAATCATGATCATGGCATATCATGCTTAGCAACCAAGAAAGCACACACATAATTCCATCTCAAACCAACTGTTCAAACTCTAGAGGCAATAAACATAAGGAAGCATAATTGTAGATTAATTTACCTAAAAACAATTTTTAAGTATTAAAAAAGGGCAGTATTTCAAAATATTAAGTTTGCATAGGTCAATAATTTTGAGACTATATCTTCAGGAAAAATCAAAGAGTTTAGAGGAACAGAAAGAAATTTATTGATAACAAACTCAAAAACAGAATGTCACCATTTCTGTTGGTGCCAAATAGAAATAAATGCATAGATCAGTGCATACAATAAAAAGCATGCAGTTTCTCCTACAATAGATAAATTCATTCATTTCAATTTTTTCAAACAAAGGAACACTGTGGGCATATTTCGATTCAGGCAAAAATGAGGAAAAGAAGAAATTGATATTCAAAGATAACTTTCTAATTTGTTTGAACATTAAACAACAAAAGTAAGATGGATTGGAAATTAAACAGCATTAACAAAACATTCTTATCTACTTTCATGCCAATATCAATTAGTTTCTTTTACTCTAATCTACTTTCTATTGATCCAAATGCACTCAAAAAGTTATAGCCACTTAGATGATACATTAATGAACAGATTAAGTAAAAGAAAGAACAATCATAGGAAGGAAAAGTTATAGATGAACCAAATATAATTACAAAATTCGATACCTATAGACAAGAGTTTTCGGAACTGCATGGTGGCCTCATGCTGCAAGTTGCTATCCTCCAAGCAAACCGCGGCTACCATCACTAGAAGAATCTCCAACTGAAAACACAAAGACATGAATCATGCCATCCAAACCTTAACATCAGATCCAACAACCTAAATCCCCAAAAAAAATCCAAAACCGATCATACAATCGAAGCCTAAAAGGTCACCGATCAGATGATCTAGTGTCATTACCTTCTTCTCCATGGCAGCAGCATGGGCGGACGCAGTGATGGTCTGGGCCTGCATCCCCTCGTGACTTTTTTCTAAAGGCTCTCTTCCCTTCGGCTCTTTCGGATCTCCACCATGTTGTCGTCTTTCCTCCTCTACATCAACGAACCTCCGTCCTCTTGCTTTGGTGAACCTCCGCCCTCTTGCTCGACCTCAGCAACATCTTCTCCTCCACTTTGAAACCCTAACCCTCGCACCTCGAGAAAGAGAGCAACAGTGAAGAGGGCTCCTTTTATAGAGATTTGAGAGATGAAGAAGGACTATGACGATGAAACCCTAAAACGAGTCAGATGAAAAAAATATTGTAAATGAATGATGTGGTTAAAGAATGGCCAGTTACTACCTTGGAATGAGGTCTCTTTAGATGGAAATGTCTGCAAAGTGGCATCAATTAAAGCAATAGAGAGAGATTGGATCCTCTTTTGCTTTAATTAAGTACATACACATGGCTAGTGGCACTATTAATTATTATTGATAACATTATTATATAGCAACCAAAAATATTAATTAATTTTAAAAGCAAATGACTCGTTGTGTTTGCTTCATGCATATGAGCAATTTTTGGAAAAAAAAAAATTTATTTTTATTTTTGGAAAAGTGGATGATTTTTTTTTCTCCAAACTTATGAATATAAATATTTTTTAATTTAATATGTTTATGTTATTATTTTTTAACTTTTGTTCAAATTATTTTTAATTTGAGATTTTTGCAGCTGGTAATTTAAATTAAATTATTTTTTATTTCTCCACCAATTTTAGAAAATATATTTCTTAGTTATCCCTATTACGATGTTTTGATTTATTTATGAATAAATAAAACATATTAAGTGATTTTTTAAATACGCTGCAAAATAAAAACTTATTCGTAAAATTTAAAAAAAATCAAAGTTTTTTAAAAGTTTCAAAGTTTATTAAAATTACTAAAATAAAAAATTATTAATGAAATATGAGATAAATAAAATTTTCTATTATTAATTTTTATTTAAATTAATGATAAAAAAATAGTGGCGATCATTTTCAGTCTTTGAATATTAATTTTTAAATTTAATATATATAGTGGTTATTACATGGATTTGCCGCTATTAAAAATATTATTTAAAAAATTATAAATAAATTTATGTTTATAGTAGTGTTTATAGTAGCTAATTCAAAAATTTGCCGCTAAAAACACAATTATAGTAGCTAATATAAAAATTAGTCGCTATAAATATGATGGATGTTAATTTATAGCGATGAATTAGAAAATCCACCGCTATAGAGTTTACAGCGACAAATTTATAAATTTGCCGCTAAATTTAGTCGCTATAGCCCAACTTTCTTGTAGTGCAAGTAAAAATAATGTTGTTATTATTATTTTCAATGTTATTATAAATATTTATTTTTGATGATTAATTAGTTATACTTTTTCAATGCTTTAAAAAAATATAATTAAAAATAACTCATTATATTTAACATCATTTATTAGTAACTAATTAATGATATTAATATTTAAATTTTAAAATTAAAATGAAATTGAAAAATTATAAAATTAAATATTAATTTCTGATAATTAATTACTTATATTTTTTAATGTTTTAAAAAATATAAATTAAAAATAACTCATTATTATATTTTCAATATCATTTAATTGCATAAGGGACATAAGTGTGATTTTATCACATTTACATTCTTTACTTTTCTCATTCCCAATAAATTACACTCTCCAATCCTTACCAACCAAACACATTCTTCATTCTCACTCCTACTCCACTACCCCTTATTCACTCCCAATCCACTCCTCCCCTAATCCACTCCTAACAATCAAACACACCCTAGGTGACTGGTAGTGTTTTTAACTTCTTTGTAGAAAGTTGAAGGTTTAACCCCCTTCTAAAACATAATTGAGAATTTGATAGGAGAAAAAGTAAAAATTTTGATAGGGATTAATGTCATCTATAAAACACAAGTGCATGTATTGATCAAGTAATATAGGGTGTTACAAAAGCAGGGTTATCAATCCACGAGAAACTAGAGAGTATTAGTACTAATTCTCAAGCCGTCGGTTAACCTATTTGAAATTATAGGTGTTAAACTTAAAATAGAAATTAAGAACTGAAATAGAAGTAAAACTGTAGGAAATCAAGTATGTAAGAAGAGTGTTCGGGCATAAACTTCCCCTAAGGTTTGGTGGAGTCCCTGATAAGGTTACACCAGATTTTACAATACAGTTGAACTAGAGAATTCCTAAATCATATTGTCCACTTTCTCAAGGTGAATAATAACTAGTCCCATACAGCACTGATACAAATTACCCTATAAATTCATTATACTCACTAAACTCTATCTTAGAGAAGACACAGATTCAATGAGTAGCCATCTTTTTCTCCAGACTATTGACCCTAATCCCATACAAAGTGATATCGGAATCTCTTCCTAATACTTGCTATCTACAATTGCATTATAATTGGAATACTATATCAACTCGCTCGGAAGAAGCACGGCAAGACAAATCTCAATCCTGAAGTGCCCTATTTCTAGGAAGACTCATGACTCCCTTAAATCATGGTATGCCTATATTAGGTGGATCTTTTGATTTGTCATACAAGTACGTCATTAATAAACTCTCAGCTTTCCCTACAACTGAGTCAAGACAAATAATAACGCACAATTGAATTCAGTATCAACATATTACAAAAGATCAATTAAAAAAAAAAACTCCAAAGTCTACAACCAATGTCAACAAAAAGTAAACCTTAGGTTCTATCCATGCCCAAACACAAGGAAGTTTAGTTCTCCATTAGAGGAGAACAATCACATAATCTAATCAATGCGGAGAAAGTAAATGAAAACAATAAAACTCCCTCCACCCTTCCCCGCCTCGGAGTGCCGGTGAATCTTTAACAAGCACAGCTGAGAACTCGCCTCGACGGTTCTAATGATGCCCCATACCATGGATGAGGCCCTCCAAGTTATTGGATTGCTAAAGGAAGGCTTGTGATCCTTTCTCCTCTCCTTCCTTTGCTTGGCCAGTAAAAGTCTTCCTAAAAACCATTAGTACAATCTTTTATACTTAACCCCTTACAGGCAAGCATCATTACAACGCCTGCAGCGCAAATCACGAAAGACAGATGATTAGGATTCTAAACTTTTCTTTCTTGGACATTCGAGTTACCTCTTTGTGATCAGTGGGCACAAAATTAGTTCACAAGAGTTATCAATTGGCATGTTTGTGTTAGAAAATAGCCTCTGCATACACTAGATGGGTATGCTTTGGTGGTGACTACTAATGTAGAGATGAACACTTGTATCTGTTTACATTATAGTTGCACAAGCATGGTTGTATGAGTTGCCATAAACCTGCCACCTATGACATGAGCAAGTTTGCATTGGTAAATTTATTTAATTGTTGTTTTGGTCGACCATCTCAAACCTATCCCCATCAGAACTGCCAACTCGAAGGCTCCTTCTTTCGGCAATAATTTCCTCAATTTCCTTATTTATATTAGGACATAATCCCTATTGGTGGGATTGGTCGTGGTGGTTGAACAAGCAGAAAAGATTTCTAATAAGCGAGAACAACTGCTATTAAAGAAAAACATAACAAAACCAAGCAAGAAGCCATGTATTTTAAAGGGAACATGTTATATTAAATAAAAACACTTCCTTTTATTGGAAACCCAATAAAGTAAGCAGATATGATACAAAACTTCGCATGTTGACAAATGATAAGTATTTAAATGTGTGTATTATCTTATATGTATTTTATACACTTAGGAAATATTTATTGGAATTGGTGCCTGTTTTGTGCTTAATCGCATGTTATTTGTTTTGTAGGGCATGAAAAAGCCATGGAGAACACGAGGACACCATTTGGGCGAAGAAAGGAGGAAACTAGGGGTGCAACAATGCAGCATATTTACTGTAGTAGGTTCAATGTAGCATACTGTAGCACATGGAGAATTTTTGAGACAAAAACTTTGGCCTAAGTTATGCGGCCTCCATGCGGGCCTCATAGAGGGCGTATACCCCCCGGTATTGACCTCGGTATAGGTCGGAATTTGGGGGTATTTAAGATTTCTTCCAGGGCAAATAAAGGGAGACTTCTTTTTGGCCTTTTGGGCCACCGCCACCACACATTCTTGAGGTCTTCTAGCCATCTTTCAATAATGATCCTTGAGGAAAACGAGCACACGTCATCACCAAGAGGGAAAGGAGCAAAGGAAAAGGAGTTGGAGTGAAGATTTAAGCCATTATTACAACCATTCAAAACTCCATCCATTCAAGGGGATCAAGATCATAGAGGGAGTTTTCTAGCTTCTTTATTGTATCTCTTTTCCTTGTATGTTGTGTAAGTATCTCTCATCATGAGGGATTAACTTATTGTGGTGTTTGAATTTGGATGAAACCTAGGGTTCATCTCATGTAAAAACCTTGGATGTCATTATTACTTAATTTGATGGTTGTTTAAGATTCAATCTATTGTGTTTTGTATGTATTGAGCTACAAATGGAGAACTCCATAATTCATTCTTGAATTGTATTTGTCTATGCGAGAGTGTTCTTATACTAGGTCATTCATAGATTGAAAGAGGATTCTTGTGCCGACACGCTGAGAGATCGGGTGTTGGTAGCCCTCCAATGCTAGGTTTGAGCTAAAGAAGAGTAGGTTTACTCTTATTTAGAGATTTCCTTAAACCCATTGCAATCATAAGAGGGTTGATCCAGAAGAGATTCCGATCACCACTCGTATGAGATTAGAGGTTAGCCGCCAAGAGATTGGGGTTAACCTATCTAAGAGATCTCTAGGTCTTAACTACCATCAATACATCTTTAAACCATCCTAGTTTGGACCTTAACGACAATCCTAGGGGCATTCCTTGTCCGAACACCCCCTTCTCATGCTTGACACTCCCTTGTTCATTAATTTATGTGTGCTAGTAACCCGGCCTTAGATTAGTTAGTTTATCTTATTTGTTCTTTCTTACTTAGAATTGTAGGCTAGATACTAGATGAAGAGTGAGTTATAGTACTTCCTTAGTTCCATGGAATACGACCCCTGTGTTACACATAGGGTATTACTTGGTGATCCCTTACACTTGCGGGAATCACATCAAGTTTTTGGTGCCATTGTCGGGGACACTCAAGGAATATTAGGAAAGCTTGTAATTTATTGCTCTACCCATTTTTCTTTTCTTTGTACATCTTATTCTTTATACATATTTTTCTTGTTTTATTTGACATTTATTTTTTTGTGTTCTCTTTTGTTCGGGGTACAATTTCCTTAGCAAATGCAAGGGACTTACCCTTGGAATGATTCAAAATCACCCTTGAGTGCTAAAGGTGACGCCCTTAATGGAAAGCTCAACCAACTTGTCACCAAAAAATCACTTGAGAGCAATCCATACACAAATCCATGCCATCTATATTGGGGGAGACATCCAAATGCATATAGTTCTTATCATGAGCAACAATGGAGTGCCCTCAAAATAGACCGATAACTTATTCCCCACCTCAAGAGCAGTGGCATAAGTATCCTTTAAATTCTTGGTGTGAGCAACTACAAGGAAAGAAATTTAATACTGAGGATGTTTTTGCCATATTCATGGGAAATACTAAGGTCAAATCTCGGAATATGAACATCAAGTTTGGGACCCAGTTCAATGTTATGAACACTTACTTAGATAACATGAACACTCAGTCTAAAGGGCAGTTTAATGAATTGAGCACTATCTTAAGAGAATCAAAGAATCTTTTAACAAGCTAGAGAGACAGTTCGGAGAACTTGTTAATGTAATGATCGAGGAACAACCAATTCATGAGCCAACAATAGAATCTATAACCACAAACAACAATGAAAATGAAGTGAGCAAAGATGAAAATGAGGTGGAAGAAAACTTTGGTATATTGGAGGTTGAAAGGGTAGAAAAAGTGGCATCAATATCACTTGAGCATGCCTTTGCCATAGAAGTGAATGAACATACCAAGCACAAAAGAGAAATATCCGGGATAGTTGAAGATGTGGGTACGAAATCAATGCTAGTCAAGAACCCACCTATGCTAGGGTTGGATAATTCCTAACCAAAAATTTTTCCTTGGAGGCCCAAATAATTTCTATGGGCAATTCAAGAGCATCCAACAATGGTTGAGGAAGAAATTTTGGGTAGAAGGTTAAAGTCATCCAACAACCCACCCATGCCTTGCTTAAACAATTCTCAATAGAAGCTATTTCCTTGGAGGCCCAAATAATTTCTTCGAATTCTTGAAGGAAATAATTTCGGGACCAAAGTAGAAGCGGAGAGGATGCTCAAGCAGTTAAACAATTTGCCCAAGCCACGATTGCATAACTCCAGGCCCGAACTTTTCCCATGGAGGCCTAAGGTAACATGTTTAAGGTCTCCACAAGCTCATTAGCCAGGAAGGTAATTCACTTCTTTTATGGAAGTAGCTATGCTGCATGTAGCTAGGTTGAATACACCCTTTTCAAGCCTCCTTAAGGTAAGAAAGAGGTACGTCAAGCTTGTGACGTAAAACAAGCGCTTCTTAGGAGGTAACCCAAGCTTTAATTTTTTCATTTTCTTCTTTTCGTATTTTTATTTGATTGTGGATTGTGCATTTGTTAGGTGTGTTTGTGTTTCTTTCATATTTTTTGTTGTTTGAATAAGTCCATGCTTGCTTCACTTTTTATGAGTTTCTCGTCATTTTTGGTGTTATTTACTCATGTGCTTTGTTGAAAATCTCTTTCTTAATGTTGCTCTATGCATTAGATCGAAGGTTAAAACTTTTATTCTTCCTTGGAGGAGGCTTCTTTGTGCTCTTGGACTTCATGTGCATGATTGAAGCAAGTTTGCTCAAATCAGTGAACTTTGCCTAGTTTATGTAACCTCTATAACCCCATTATAGAGGCTGCATACCTCAAAACAGAGAGAATGAACTAAGCCATATGGCCTCCATGTGGGCCGCATAGAGCCCGTATGGATACTGTAGCACAAGATAAGTCTTTGCCATTTTCGCCACCTTTTCTTTCTCCTCTTGTGTTCTTCTTCTTCTCCCGAGTTTCTCTCTTCGTTCTCTCTCATTTCTTGGTAGAATCCTCCCATTTTTTTGACCTATATCTCCTCCCTAACTTTTGTAACTTTGATCTAGTGGTTTTCCTCAAGTTCAATCATAGTTTTCTCAAGTTTTTGTCGGTAAGCTCTTTGAAGCCCTAATCCTAAACTTTTGATTTTTCTTGGCTTTGTAGAGCTTATTTGTGGATTGATCCAAGTATTTGGCTTGGATTTTGTTGTATGAATGGCATGGTTGCAATTTCTTTTGAATTTATGTAAAAACTTTTTACTAGCCTCAATGTGAGGAGATTCTTGCAAGGTGAATAGTGGTCATACAAGCTCCATACGACCCATATGGCCTTTTTGCACATATTTTAGATATTTTTATGTCACTCTTTAATTTTGTAATGGCTTATCTCGGATTCCTCTAGGTTTGATTGGGTTCTTCATGGTTTGTAGGATTAATGTCGAGGATGAAGAAATTGATGATAAAGCAACCATGAAGTAATGTTACACTACACGAAGGACCAAATTTTGGACGAGAACACCATAGAGCAAGATGTCATTTGAGATAAGAAACCTAATTCCAAAGACAAGGACTAGCATGGACACTTTGTTTTGTTGTTTTAGACTTTATTTTCCAGCTTTTGTGTTCCCTTTGTCTTTTGTTTTTATTTTTGCATGATTTCCCCATCTCTTCTTTGTAAATTTTTATGGAATGATGATGTTCCATTTTTGCATTACAGGGCATTAAGGGAATTAAGTGAGCTCCCCCATCTCTATTTAGAGGCTAGGACCCGACATGTACAGCTCACCGTACCTTGTGTTCGGGTCACACCTCGCCACGTGCACAAGATAAACCGAGGAAGTTCGTTTTCACCCTCCTCTATTGTTTTCATTGCTTATTCCACCATGTTTTTCATGATTACTGTACGTTGGGGACAATATACAACACTATGTGTGGGGGTGGGTATATTTCATTTGTTAGGGTTACTGTTTACATGCTAGTGTTACCTATGATGGCTTTGTCATTCTTATGATATTCTTCTAGCTTGGATTAATGATTGATGTGAGTTACATGTTTTTTTTTTTGTGCTCTCTTGAATCCTGTTTCACCTCTAGTATTGTCTTGTGCACTGAATCATTTGTTGATGGCCTTGGGAAAAGCCAACATGACTACTCTAACTCTCTTGTATGCTTAACACACTACTTTGAGTACTTACTTAGCCTTAGAATACCAAGTTCTATCCTTCAATGGACTCTTAAGAACTTCTAAGTCTTGTTGAGCTAGTCCTAGTATTGTGGCATTTAGAGCAGTCCGAAAGACATGATTTAGGGTTATTAAAAAAAAGGAGTCTATGACAGTATTCCTCTGCTAATGAAGTATGAATGAGTCTATGTAAATCTGTAATCGAGTAGTTGGGTAACTCTTGTGCCTAATCAGCATATGCATCCTCCAAAAAGATTTTTATGCAATCTACGTTAGTTGGACTCAATCAAAAAATAAATAAAATAAAAATAAAAAAATAAAAACAAAACCCTTTTGATCTTTTTGACTGCCTACTTAGTGTTTTTGAGAGAAAGAGTTTAGTCTCAAGTCTAAGAATTAGAAGGATCTTAATTGTTCATTGAAGTAACACTAAGCATTTTAAGACTCAATATTCATTGTGTGTGGAGTGATTAGTACCTAGAGTTGTATTGATTGAAGTCATTAGGCTAGACCAGATCAGGGCAAATGAAATAGAAGATTCACACACACTACACAGATATATAAGAGGTGAGACAATATCTTCCTGTTGTGTTTCTTGATGTTAACTCAACATCTTTAAATCATTATCCATTGTTTTTAAATTCTTGTATTTATTTGAGCTAGAGGTAATACATTTAGCCACTTATCATCCTCTTTAATTTTCATGATTTGTTTGCTTGGACACAAGCAAACGCTTAGGTGTGGGGATATTTGAAAAGTGTCTAAATGTGTGTATTATCTTATATGTATTTTATACACTTAGCATATATTTTATTAGAATTGATGCCCATTTTGTGTTTAATAGCGTGTTATTTGCTTTGTAGGGCATGAAGAACATATGGAGAATACGAGGAGATGATTTAGGCAAAGAAAGAAGAAAACTAGGGGTGCAGCACTGTAGCATATTTAATGTAGTAGGTTCACTGTAGCAGATTCAATGCAGCATACTATAGCAGTTCGCTGTAGCACTTGGAGAATTTTCGAGACAGAAACTTTGGCCTAAGTTATGGGGCCTCCATACAGGCCGCATAGAGGCCATATACCCCCCGGTATTTACCCTAGTATAGGTCAGAATTTGGGGGTATTTAAGGTTTCTTCTAGGGCAAATAAAGGGAGACATTTCTTTGGCCTTTTGGGCTGCCGCCAGCACACATTCTTGAGGTCTTCTAGCCATCTTTCGGTGATGATCCTTGGGGGAAATGAGCACACATCATCACCAAGAGGGAGAGGAGCAAAGGAGAAGGAGTTGGAGTAAAGATCTAAGCCATCATTGCAAACCATTCGAAGCTCCATCCATTCAAGGGGATCAAGATCATATAGGCGGTTTTTGTACCAACATGCAAAGAGATCGGGTGTTGGTAGTCCTCCAATGCTAGGTTTGAGCCGAAGAAGAGTAGATTTACTCCTATTTAGAGATTTTCTTGAACCCATTGCAATCGTAGGAGGGTTGATCCGGAAGAGATTCCAATCACCACTCGTATTGGATTAGGGGTTAGCCGCCAAGAGATTGGGGTTAACCTATCTAAGAGATCTCTTGGTCTTAACTACCGTTAATACATCTTTAAACCATCCTAGTTTAGATCTTAATGACTGTTGGGATCTTATCATCAAACAAGGAAATTATCATGCAAAAATACATGCCGATAGGCAGCGGATAACAAAATTTTTAACAGCAAGTAAGCATGATAAAACCCTAACGCATGCCAGAACTAGGATTAAATTCTAAAAAAATAGATAATTAAAAGTTATACCTTTCTTTTGATGATAATTCTGAACGTACCCTTGTTTCAATAAATCAAAAGGGATTGCGAATCGCGACTCCCCTCTACAATCACATACACACGAACGCCTCTAGGAATCAAGCAGATATGCTAGTAACTCAAGAAATAATACTTGTTTCTTGGTTCGAATAGCAAGCACTCGAGATTCAAGAGAAAAAGGAGTTGTAGGCGCGGTAGCGGCAAGTTCCGCCGGCGGGGTCCAACGGCGGTGGCCAAGGGAGAAGAGTGGGTGGCGGCTAGGATTTCTTAAGAGACAATCTCTCAAACACTCTATTTTTCTCTATATCTCATATTAGGGTTAGACCATCTATTTATATTGGAAATGCTTAACTCTAATTTATGAAAAAACCCTTTACTCCCAATCAAATTAGGAATATCTTATTTACTTGATTAATTTAACCATTTTGATTAATCAAATCGATTAGATTGGATCAACACTTAATAAGACCCAACATGAATAAGCTATTCGTTCCATCTAATTTGGGTTTTTCACCAAAACCCTAAACAAGTGATCTAATAAGTAACAAATACTAAACCTTGATCCTGACATTCTTAGTGTACGATCCTGTAGGTCCATTTAACATTGGCAATAAGCTTAAACAACTTTAACGCTCATAAATTATAATTATTCTCTAGCAAGATAATACAATTACCCAATATTAAATGAAGGTCAATTTCGAGAATTAACGAAACCTATCGCAACCTTATGCAATACTTTGCTATTGAATATCTTAATTAGCATAAGGCATGGAGCGAGTCACCCTTATTTTAATGCTAATTAATTTCTTGATCCCTTAGTGAACTGACTAAGTCAAGTAAATGATAACTCATATCATTTCCCTTAGGCGTGGCCACGCACTACTCAATCTCACTAATTAAGTAGTCAATAATATTCACTCTCTCTATAGAGAGGGGTAATCCCTTCACTTCACTCATGTCTCTCAGCATGAACCACGACATGCCCAAATATACCCATACTTGCCACTCAATTATAAATGACGTTAGGCGTAAGTCAAAGCATGTAAGGATTCATCCGAGATTTGTAGTGATTTTAGGTCAAAGGATACGAGTACAAGAATTACTTGAGAAAAACACTTAAGTCAAAGCATGTATCTATGTCCTTTGATTGATATCCCATATTCTATGACTTGTAAAACAAGGCCATCTCACAAAAGACATACTAGTCTTAATTTATTTTCATTCCCATGAAAATAATCGACAAGGGACATTTAGAATATTGTTCTATTGTATGTTTCAAGATTTTACTATTCAAATCACGCATTTGATAACTTGAGCAGAACCAATATTCAAGGATGTTTTATCTTATTAACTATGCATAGAAATAATAATAGATAAAACGGTGCCTCATAATTATTATCTAAATAATAAGAGTTCATACAATGTATTGGGCTAAGGTTTACACTAACAATCTCTCACTAACACTAGTCCCAGTTAGGCATAACTCTAAGACCAAAAGACCTAACATGACGATCATGTTTTGGCCTAGCCAACTTCTTGGTCAAAGAATCAACTACATTGTTTTCTCCAGCAATCTTGCAAACTTTCACATCTCCTTTATCGATGATCTCCCGAATGAGATGGAATCTCTTGAGTATGTGTTTGGACTTCTGGTGTGACCGGAGCTCCTTGGCCTGTGCTATGGTCCAAATGTTGTCACAAAAGAGATTTACTGGATCTAGGATGCTTGGGACAACTACTAAGCTAGTAAGGAACCTCTTAAGATAAACAGCCTCCTTAGTAGCATCCGATGCAGCTATATACTCAGACTCTATGGTAGAATCAGCGACGGTGTCCTGTTTTGAGCTCTTCTAGCTTATAGCACCTCCATTCAAGCAAAAACACATAACCAAATTGTGATTTACTGTCGTCGACATTGGTTTGAAATGAAGCATCAGTGTAACCTGATACAAGGAGCTCATTCTCACCACCGTACACTAAGAATTAATCATTAGTCCTTTGCAAGTACTTAAGAATACTTTTGGTAGAAGACCAATGGTGTTCCCCTGGATCTTGTTGGAATCTGCTAGTTATGCTTGGTGCATGTGCAACACCCAGCCTAATACATAGCATGGTATATATGATAGATCCTATAGTAGACGCGTAAGGGATCTTACTCATGTGTTCTCTTTGTTCTTCAGTTTGAGGACAATCCCTTTTACTTAGAATAACTCCCTGAGACATGGGTAAAAATCCTTTCTTGGAGTTAGACATATTCTACTATTTCAGTATCGTATCTATACTTTTCTTGACTTAGTCCCAAAAGCTATTGTGATCTATCCCTATAGATCTTTATACCTAGTATAATCTTAGCTTCACCTACTCCATTGAGAAACACTTCCCTAACCATTGCTTAACATTTAACAATGTCAGGATGTCATTTCCAATAAGCAAGATTTCATCGACATATAACACAAGGAAAACGACTATGCTTCCACTAAACTTCTTATACACACAAGGCTCATCCTCATTTTTGAGAAAGCCAAAACCTTTAACTGCCTCATTGAAATGAAGGTTCCAACTTCGGGATCCTTGCTTGAGTCCATAAATGGACCTCAGCAGCTTGCACAACTTGTTATGGTTTTTTTTATTGACAAAACCCTCTGGCTGTGTCATGTACACATCCTCAAAGAGGTTTCCATTAAGGAAAGTTGTTTTGACATCCATTTGTCATATCTCATAGTCATAATATACTGCTATAGCAACAAGAATCCTAATGGATTTGAGCATGACTACCGGTGAAAAGGTTTCATCATAGTCAATACCATGAGGCTGTTTGAAACCTTTCAATGCCTTACTAAGTTTAGTATTTCCTTTCATAGTGGGTCTCTCACTACATTTTCATATTCCTTACCATGCTTTGTATATGCAATTCTACCTAATGTCGACCAACACTCTTCCTTCAATGCCTTACTAAGTTTAGTATTTCCTTTCATAAAATTTGCCTCTAACTATAACAAGTAATATGTATGCGGAAAGAAGAGAAAACCTTTACAATGGTGTTGACAAGCCCTTGGATGTGTTTGACATGAATGTAATAATTTTCTCATAATCATCATTCCCATACAATACATCACCGAGTGTGGATAAAAACCATGTCCAGTTGGCATCGGCATTCAGTGTCAACGACGACGAATGCTACATGGAATAATTGTGTTGTTTTCATTAATACTTGTCGCACTGAGTAAAGTGCCTCATATTTCCCGAGCAAGTGAGTCCTATCAAGTAACAACAATGGCAGTCCCTTTTGAAGCCCAATACACAAGCATGGAAGGCAAAAAAAAAAAACACGTCTAAACCACTCACCGTCTTTGTCCACAATTGCAATGCTACACAAATCCATCTGTACCTCCTTACTTACGTACTAAAGCAACAAATTATAGCTAGCCACCTCACTTCCATGGAGAATAACCCGAGCAACCTTTTTCCCTAGCCAAGTATGTTTATATGGAAGACTGACTCCATTCTCATTCAATATGTCCCACTAAATATCAATAACCAAGTACAGGGGGCAGTCCTTTAGCTTCTGAATCACACGTACGCTGACCCAATTTTTAGAGGCTTTTGGGTGCTATGTTGTACCAATACCACCACTACATATGTGTGATGGATACATTATCTTGATTCTAAATGTCTTTTTATTGCAATCTCTCTATAAATGAATACACTACTAGCAGCCAACTATTGTACATTGCACAGTCATCCTCTGCTTATCAGTTTTTATAAAGGTAAAGTTAAAATTCCATTTGAAAGCAAAATTGCACAATTCATCCTTGAAGTGTTAAATGTCCAGAAACCATTGACTGACATTCATTGCCAAACTTTTAGAATCCTTTGAGGAAGTACGAAGGACTAGGACCCCTGTAGATCCTTACTGAGATGGAAAAAAACATGTTCTCCTTAACTGAATCAGTGATGGTGTATCACAAGTGAATATAGACCAAATGAAATCAAGTAGCAAAAATGATGGTACTCATAAAGAATGAACTATAAGTAGAAACCTATCATTGTAAACGAAAAGATTATAGATTAAATAGAAAAGATAACTGTTAAATGGAAAATTCAATAGTTAAACAGGAAGGTTACTTGTTAAACAAAAAAAGCACCTGATAAACGAAAATCTATTGTTTTAAGCAAAAACAACATCTACTGAATGGAAACTCAGAAATACATCAAATTTCTAAAAAATGTCATCTCTAGAGTATATGAAAGAAACAAAATGATATTTACAATAGGAACAAGGAGTCAAAAGGAACGGCCACCATCCTTTCACCTGTATTAATGATGAGGTCGATGGTAGTGTTATTGAGCATGTGGTATATGAGACACATAAGCTGTAAGTTCACTCGGAATCAATAGGACAAACAATTCTCTATGCATCTGGTGTGATGACACATCACCCTTACGTTGAAAAACTTCAAAGACCCATCACTCGCATATCTCAGCTAGCATTGATCCTCTAGAAGTCAGCACAATAAACTACAAGACTCGTTCCTCCCCCTTATATCTTGCGACTATACAAAAAGTTTCCATTAAAACCTATAACCAGAGTGTCTTATATTGACACTAGTGAAAACTAGACAAGATAGGAAAAGTTTTTTGCCAAAATGACAGAAGAACTCATAGTGCAGATGGATGACAGTGGAAGGAAATCACAACAAATGACAGGAAGCGGAGACAAATTTATCCTAGACAGATGGAAATAGGGAACAAAAAGGAATTAAGGAAGAAAATGTCAAAATGCAGTTCTCTCTTCCAAGAGTAAGCAAAAATTAAAAACAATAATCAAAAGATGGCAAAAAGCTATGGAAATAATGGATATTAGTACAATTTTTTTTTTAAAAAAAAAGATGTGACTAGGCTGGTTTTTTCTTACCAAACATAGGAGCAAAATTAGAAATACAAGGGAAGATAACTGACAGAGGAAGGATCAAGGTCTAAAAAAATAAACACATCAGAAAAGGAGGGATTGTCCAGGAAATTTATTTGTCAAAGGGAGTGTCTGGAAAGTTTAAAAACTTTCAGGGACTTATTATTAATTTTATTCTTATGCAGACTTGTTCCAAATATATATATATATATATATAAATTGGTACAGCTTAAATTGTTACATAATTTATTCTTTTTATTGATTAGGTTGTTCCCTACAATGCTTGCAACTACCTCGGTTTTGCAAATATCGATCTACTTAGGGCCTATTTGGTTCATGGAATGGTAATGGTAATGTTAACAGTTAATAGGTAATGGTAGTAGAAATGAAAAAGGTGTTTAGTTGAAAAAAATAAATATTAGAAATGGGAAAAGTGGAATAGAAAATTATATTAACATGACTATAATGCCCTTAATATATAATATAACTAGATATGTTTCCATCTAAATAAAATTTAAATAGCATTACAGTTTTATAAATATTTGTAAAATATCTAATTTTTTACTTATTATAATTAAATAATTAAATAAAACAAATTTACTTTATATCATAGTTATTATTGTTTAAATCAATTTATTATTGTACGTAAATATTTAAAAATAATACTTCATTTTAACTAGAGATACAATTTAATTATTACAATAATTTTTCACATTAAATTACTTTCAATTGTTGCTACATGGATTATTAATATAATTAAATATTTTAGATGTGACAAATGGATATCATTCCCAATATGATCCTAGGTTGGACTCTATATCAACAAACTTTCACAATGCCAACCTTTTCTCAATTACTAACATACATTTGTGAGTGAGGAAAAATAATCACATGATCTCACAATAACAATGGAGAATGGTAAGTCAAATTGCCATAATAACAAATATGACCATAGTTGCAAATTAACATAGTACAAGACCCATAATACCAAAACCCTCACAAAGTACTCATAATACAACTTCATTACAAAGTTTTTTTTTATAATACACCATCACAAAGTCTGAATTTAACAAACTCAACTAGAGAGGCAACACTACAGCATTATGGCTTTTTAGCGGCATTTTGTTGGCGGCGTTTTTCATAAACGCCGGGAACAAGACGGCGTTTTCATCGTAAAACGCCACGAAAGGTCTATCTAGATGAAAGAATTGAACCCTAGTGGCGTTCTATGTACGAAACGCCGGTGTGGTTTATCCATTGGCGGCGTTTATGGCTTAAACGCCGGTAATGTGCACTCCCGCGCTAGTGGAAAAAGATGGCGCGAAGAATTAGACAACATCAACGGGGTTTTAGCGGCGTTTGACGTTATAAACGCCGGGAATATATTGGCTTCTGCGGGGCTTTTTGAGAACGCCGGGGAAATTCGACTTTAATAATTTTAATTTTAAACAAATCCCTTGATATGGCGGCGTTTGTTTGCATAAAACGCCGGGGAGGTTTTTATTTTTCTTGCTCCTTGCCCTAGCTAACTGGTTGTCTTCAAGCTCCATTTGTCTTCTCGATCTCCTGCAAATCGATCTCCATCGTTGTCCTCCAAATCCCCATCCTCCGCATCTAAATCTCCTCTTCTGCGCACTTCCATTGGCCTGGGTTTAGTTCGCCGGCCCTTGCTGCTCAATCCCTGAGGTTTTTAGGAATTTTTGTGTGATCGATCTCGATTTCATTGCAGGAACGCTCGGATTGCTCTCGGATTGCAGGTGTTCAGCCCTTCAAGTACTAATTTTCTTATATTTTTCTTGGATTGTTTATCTTGTTGGATGTTTTTTTTTTATTTTTTTTATTTTCGGATTGCTGCTCAATCCGAGTTTTTGTGGCTTTTTCCCCTGTTCATGAGCTTCATGTGCTGCTTTATAATGTTTATAAGATTTGTTGAAGCTTGACATTCATCAGATTTTTTTTCGGTAGATCATGAAATGCATGAGGGATGTCTAAGGCCGACTCTGTTCATCAACTTGTTTGAAAATGTCTACTTGCTTTCATTCCCAAAAAAGGAAAAAAAAAAAGAGTTCATTAATAGATTGCCTAATGACTATTCCTCATTTGCCTAATGAATATTTGCTCAATAATACATCAACAATTCAGAGTATATGCAAGTATTTGCTTTTCAAGTGATTAATCAAACAATATAAGTGAACTTTATGCTAGATGTGTACCGTTTAGAACTTTTGATTTTAACTATAAATAGCACATTGATTCATAAGTTATCATATCATTAGTGTTCTTCACTGGCGAAAAAATGGAGGAAGGAAATGTGTTTATCTAAGGAATGGTCCAAAGAAACGAGATTAATATGTGATCATGTTTTCCATGCACAGATCCAAATATTTAATGGATTTCAGTTTTGATCCAAGAAATTATTTTTTATTATTATATGCAGCATGTGATATGAGTTCATTTCAATAAACATATTTGATCTAATATGATGCAGGTATAAAATCACAAGCACAACTGAATGAGATTCCAATTTACATCAAACAGTTTTTCATAGTTGAAGTACAGTTAATTTGTTTAGCAGTGTAAGCACCATATATATATACATATATCAACATGCAATGCTTTCATTCCAGAGTTTAATGAGTTGGTTGATCAGTTTATAGTCATATGTTACTTTGAATATAATGCTTGTTGAGTAGTTTGTGAGCTCTTACTTCTCAAAGGGGCCTTAGTATCATCATGACTGCATGCATAAATTTGGTTCAAAGATCTTAATTAAGAGTTAGAACAATACACTTGAAATATGCTCATGATAAACAGTTAATTTTTTGGAATGAAAGCAAGTAGACATTTTAAGTCAAAATAGTATAAAAATTCACATATACACATACGAATATATATGTGTGTGTGTATATATATATGTACTGTATTATAATTTGCATAAGTCTGGAATATAAATTTCTCCACTTAAACTTGAAAATGTTACTGCAAGTAGCATTAACTATGAACTAGCAATTTAAAGCATCTTGAAATTAACTTTAAGCTCCAATTGTCAGTATGTGCCAGCAGAGATAGGCAAGCTAGGTAATTGGATGACAGCTATTTCTTTGATATTTTCAAGAAAGAGATATTCGCATGTAAAGTTTGTGAATTGTTTAACTATGAAAAATTATTAATAGCAAACATATCAAGATAAAAGCTCCATTAACTCTCACAAATCTCACACCAAAGAGTAAAGATCATAACTGTAGTTCAATCCGGGGTTAAATTCAAATTCAATATGCTTGCAAGTTTCATTCATGTTGTAACATCTTGGTAATTCTGACCATACACCTTTTGCTGATTAGATAGAATCGATGTTTGGTCTTGGTGTTGGTCTTGATCATTTGCTTGAGCATAGGATTCATCGTCATCAGTTTGAATTGTAGCCAAAGAAATGTGTCATTGCTTACATAGTTGCACATATATCATATTTACCAGTTGATCCTGTTGTTCATTATTAGATAGACATTACATTATTAAAAGGTGATATTTTGATCGGCACACACATGGATAAAAAGGATATATATATATATAGGTTTTGTTACATTAGTTTCAAAGAAAAAAAAAAAACAGGGCTTCCTCAGAGGAGGTATATACATCTAGAAAACAGACACACCTATGTTATTAATTCATAAGAAATTGTCACGCATTATTGTTCAGAAAAATAAGTAAAGAAGGAAATCAAATATTCAAGATATCAAGAGATCAGCCTTAAAGATGCATTGAGTCATATGTATCAAGTAACTAATTGTACTGCATACACATACATATATCACAATTTTGAATATACAACTATAAAGCCTGGTTAGCTTAAATCCAAATCTGGCAATAGAAAAAAAGAACACAGGGAGAATCTTTCACATTTGCTCTTTTCAAATAATGAATGTAGTTTATTCAATTTTTTTTAAATAAAAAAATAACTCTAACATTACTGTAGAAAAGAACATATCACTCCCAAAGTTTCATCATCAGATACTTGATTACTATACATATAGAGATAACTCCTTGTGTAGCATGCTACACTCTGACATTCAATTAATTCCGCCATAAAAGAAAAACAAATCCTACCATTAATTAATTAGAAAAATCAACAAAGAAGGAAATCAATTCAATTCGAGAAACAAGAGAGTTCTAGTAATTTGTACGTCCAAATTATAATACAGTAGATTCATAATGAGATAAAATATTTGGCACAACCATATGTGTATCTCCCATGCAAACATTTAAATTTGTTCTATAAAACTACACTATTTTGTCATGTTGGTTTTTGTTGTACTCTGGTAATCCCCCAAATTTAGAGAAGCATAAGTCTCATATAGATGTAGGTCTTTTTATAGCTGAATCATGTTAAATTTGGTGCATTCTTAGCCTCTTTGCATTGTCTATCCATTTGTGCTGTTGCTTGGTGTTTGTGAAACTGCAATGACTTATGTTGTCTTTGCAGTTTGGTGAATGACTTATGTTGTCTTTGCAGTTTGGTGGGATCATTAAACAAGATTCCGATATCAATCTGTGGTATTTTGCTCTTCAAGGTCCCTGTGAGCTTGCCAAACTTGTTCAGTATACTGTTCGGTAAAGCACCTCCAATTTGCATCTTTACCTGCTTAATTTATATTTTCATCACATCAACTCAATTTCCTAAGCAAATTCTCCTCTGCTGGATATTTACCAGGTTTATTTGCTGGTGTATTCTTCGCTAAGGCCAAAATGTCCTGAGAACTGGTGTATTCTCCTCTGCTGGATATTTTCAAGGTCCCTATTTGAATCTCATCCATTTACTTAAGTAGAATCCTTGAACTAGTTAAATTGCTTTACATTATGTTTATGTGTTTAACTGAATCTTAATCCCTTAGTTGAAAGTTCACTTCTAAATATTTTATAATAGCATGTGTCTTTTTTCCATAATTATGTGCAGTTGTTGAAAAAGATGATCATAATGTTCAAGTAAAGACTCTGGTGGTGGCAAAATTGATTAGTACTCTAGTATTTGGTACTAATTCCATTTAGTCGAGCATTTTAAGCCTATAGAAAAAATTTCCATGTTTAGTTTGTTCTGGTAGACTAACTTGTAGATTTTTTTTCTTTTAATTAATGTGGATCATCTTGCTACAGAGAATGAGCTGCTTTTTACAGTGTTATAAAAGTGAAAACAGTATGCAGTAGCAGAATGACATTCCTGGATATTAACAGAGCCAAAGGTTTGCTTTAAGGCAGTTTGACCAGAGGTATCAAGTAGAATAAAAATTCTGATTTAGCATTGAGGCAACTTGTCTGAACTCAAACTTTGATATAGTTACTGGAATCAATATATTTTTTAGGCATATAATCATAATCTTGTGCAGACAAAAGAAAACCACAAGAGGAGAAGAGTAGCAAAAAAATAAGGAATAACAAGGAAAATTGGCCATAACATTGTGTTTGTTATTAAAATCTTCAGTTTGCTGCCTTGATTTTATCTATTGGTTCCTTAGCAAATTTTTTTATGATCTGCTATATGTTAAAAATCCTGTTTTTTTTTTATGAAATTATCAAATTCAAACCTAAGAAATTTAGTGTGATTTTGGATAAGCAATTTATTTATGAGTTAATAGAGATGAAAAATGGACAAGGTGAAAGCTTTGGTGAATCTCAGTGATCCATTTATGCCTCATAATCCGGCTGCCAAGCCAGTTGACTACTTTAGGTCTCTCTTTGGAGACGACTACTACATTTGCAGGTTTCAGGTTTGGTCTGTGTGTGTGTGTGTGTGTGTGCAGCTTAAAGCATGTCGTGTCGTTCCAAATTCAATGCACTTTGATTGTTTTACAAGCTATTGATCATTAGAATTTACGGGCTTCATTAAAATTAATCTGAGAGATCAGATCTTTGACCATGTTCTTTCAATGCTATATGTTAAAACAAAAGTTGGATGTTTATAAAACAAAAGTTAGAATGGCAGATGCTAATGAAGAAATTAATTACCTGAGAAACCTGCAGTAATATTTATATATATTAATCATTGTATTAACTTCACTGATGGTAACACAGTGATGGATAAGAGTATAATAATAATAATAATAATAATAATAATAATAATAATAATAATAATAATAATAATAATAATAATAATAATAATATTATTATTATTATTATTATTATTATTATTATTATTATTATTCTTTGTTTTTCCTGTTAAGATATTTATATATATATATATATATATATATATATATTAAGCATTGTATTAACTTCACTGATGGTAACACAGTGATGGATAAGAGTTGGATGCATGAATCAAGATTGTCTGACAAGTATGCAGAAGGAGTGGAGGCATTTCTTGAGTTTGCATTTGATAAGTCAAGTGAGGACAACATGATTGTTTGTCCTTGTGTAAAGTGTGCGAATGTTCATTGGCACACGTGAAACGTAGTGGAAGAACATTTACTGTGTGATGGAATTCTACGGGGTTACACTTGCTGGTTCTTCCATGGGGAGCGTGCTCCTTCTTCAACATCAAATTTGGATGACACAATTACAGTGCCTTCGAGCTCTGCTTGTCCTACTTCAACATTTCATAGTAGCCATGGTGCCATGGGAGAATTGTTACGTGATGCTTTCAACATTCGTCATGATGTTGATGGGGGCATTGGACCTAATATTGGAAATGTTGAGAATGATGAAGACGAAGGGCAGGATGGGGTAGGCGAGGAAGAACCTTCTACAGAAGCGTCAAAGTTCTACAAGTTACTTGAAGATATGAATGAAAAACTTTATGATGGATCGAAGCATTCCAGGTTGTATTTTTGCATTCGCCTTTTCCACCTAAAATGCATGTGTGGGATGACTGGGAAAGCACTCGATTGCCTAATTGAGTTTTTGAAAGAATTTTTCCCAGCCGCTGCCATTCCTACAAATAGTCATGAATCTAAGAAGGTCATCAAAGACTTAGGACTTGGATATGAAAAAATTCATGCGTGCCCTAATGATTGTATGCTCTACTGGGAGGATAAAGAAAATCACCAAGCTTGTGTTGTTTGCGGCACTTCTCGTTGGTTGTCCACTGAATCTAACCACTCTTCTAATGATGACGATGAAATGGTTCACAAAAGAGCAGCAAAGGTTTTGCGTTATTTTCCCGTCATCCCAAGATTACAGAGAATATTCATGTCCTCAAGGACTTCTGGAGATATGACTTGGCATACTGATGGTCGTACAGAAGATGGGTGTCTGAGGCATCCTGCTGACGCTGAAGCATGGAAAATGTTTGACAAGAGATATCCAGACTTTGCTTCTGATCCTCGCAATATTAGGCTCGCACTTTCTTCTGATGGTTTTAACCCATTCAAGTTACTAAGTACTTCTTATAGTACTTGGCCGGTGGTGTTGATCCCTTACAATTTGCCACCGTGGAAAGGGATGAAGCAATCTTCTTTCCTCTTATCCATGATTATCCCTGGAGTTAATGGTCCAGGAAACGACATTGACATCTACTTGCAACCTCTAATCAAGGAGCTGAAGCAACTATGGGTTGGTGTTCAGACATATGATGCATCAAAGAAACATAATTTCAATTTGCGAGCTGCTCTAATGTGGACAATAAATGATTTCCCTGCTTATGCAATTTTATCTGGTTGGAGCACTAAGGGGAAGTACGCTTGCCCTTGTTGTGCTACGGAAACATCGTCAAGATGGTTATCCAAAGGACAAAAGTTTTGTTATATGGGACATCGGCGGTGGTTAGCAAAAGATCATCCATATAGGCTTCAAAAAAATGTATTTGATGGTACCTTCGAGGCACGTGAGGCTCCTATGTCTACAAGTGGGTCAGAAATCTTGTTGATGTTAAATGATGTGCAATATAGTTATGGGAAACGAATGAAAGAGAGGCTAAGAAAATCAAAGACTTGTAGCAGCTCAAGGAAAAGACAGAGGCAAGAATCCGATTTTCAAGAAGAAAGTGCAATGGATAATGAAGAAGACGAATCACATGAAGCAGAGTTGTGGAAAAAGAGAAGTATTTTTTTTTATTTACCATATTGGGAGCATCTCCTTCTGCGGCATAATCTAGATGTGATGCACATCGAGAAGAATGTTTGTGAAAATATTATTGGAACCATTCTTAATGTTGATGGCAAATCAAAGGACAACTTGAAAGCCAGACTTGATTTGGTGGATATGGGAATTCGTCATGTTCTACATCCTGAATATCTTCCTAATGGAAGAACAAGGTTGCCTCCTGCTGTTTATTCAATGACAAAAGGGGAGAAGGATGTCTTTTGTCAAGTTTTGAAGGACATTAAAGTTCCGGATGGGTATTCCTCAAATATATCAAGATGCGTCAACCAAAAAGAACGGAAGCTGCATTCTCTAAAATCACATGATCATCATATCTTGCTCCATGATTTGCTTCCAATTGCTTTACGCTCATCATCATCAAAACAAGTGATGTGTTCCATTTCCGAGCTTTGCAATATATTCAAAATTCTTTGTGGTAAGGTTCTCAAGGTTGAAGATCTTGACAAACTTCAATATCGGGCAGCGATGGTTCTATGTCAATTAGAGAAGATTTTTCCACCATCTTTCTTCACTATAATGGTCCATTTGGTTATTCACCTTCCATTGCAAGCCAAACTTGGTGGACCTGTCCATTACCGATGGATGTATCCAATTGAACGGTAACATTTTTCCACTATAGTCATAGTTTGAATTAGTACGAATTAAATTTATTTTTTTGGTGACACGACCTACATGTTTTAGGTTCTTGTTGAAGTTAAAGAATTATGTGCGCAACAAGAGATACCCTGAAGGTTCTATTGCCGAAGGTTATTTGGCAGAGGAATGTGTGACTTTTTGTTCCCGATATCTGGAGGATGTTGGAACAATATTTGATAAACCCCCAAGGAATTTGGGTGAAGTTCATGATGAGGTACTCGGGGGACCTTATTTATTTCATAGTCATGGACAACCAATAGGCAAATTTGAAGTAGCAGAATTAGATGCTAAATCATTGGCACAAGCACATCGATATGTCTTACTACACCATGACGTTACTCTCACACTGCAATCGTAAGTGAAGCATTTTCATGTCTTTTACTTTGTATGACATAAGTTAAAAATTTGTATTCCAATTAATTGTAGTGAGTATAAGAATATCCTGAGACAGCAAATGCGTGGTCGCCGTTCAACCGCTCGTGATGTGGATATGCAATTCACTAAAACCTTCCATGAATGGTTGGAGGAAGTTGTAAGTGCTAAAAATTAGAATCATAATGCTATATAAATTCATCAATTCTTAATTCCATACATATATTGTCGCAATTTCATAGGTTTCTCGTGGAAGAGATGTGACCGAAGAAGTTAGGTTCCTTGCACAAGGACCAAACCGAATTGTTAAGCGATACAAAGGATATATCATCAATGGATTTCGCTTCCATACCAAATCTCGTGAGAGATTAAGGAGAACCCAAAATTCCGGATGCCTTGTTAATTCTTCAACAATGAGTTATGCTAGCGCAAGTGATGCTAACCCCGTGCAAGGAAATGTTGACTATTACGGGATTTTGAATGACATTATCGAGCTAGATTACTTTCAAAAATTCAAAGTTGTGTTGTTTCGATGTGATTGGGCTGATGTTACTAATAGCCGAGGTATCAAGAAAGATAAACATGGATTTACAATGGTGAATTTTTCAAGATTAATCCACACCGGTGCTCATGTCATTGATGAGCCTTATGTATTTTCATCACAAGTGAAGCAAGTCTTCTACAGTAAGGATCCCACCGAATCTGGATGGTATGTTGTGATACGCAATCAAGCTAGGGAAGTGTATGACATAGGCGATGAATCGACAGAAAGTGGTCCTCGAACCGATTGTTTTCCTACTAGCAGTGAAAGGATTTTATCTTCTAATGATAATGAGCAATGGGTTCGTGAAGATGTGAATGAGGATGTCTATGCAACATAATGAACAAAACATAAGCTAAACAAAAAAGGCGTCATTTAAGAAGTTAAATTCTTTACTACCTACTTTTAGTTATTATATTAATGCATTATCTTGGTTTATGTTTGGTCCTTTTTTATGTCTATTATTGTCAAGCACATGATTTCTCTGATTTAGTATAACTAGTGAAAATGACACTAAAATATCTTCAAATTTTACATGTATTTTATCTTCCTTAATCTGGTAATGCTCAAGTATTATTTCACGTTCTTTTTATATAACTAGAAGATACTGTTGACATCTAAAAAATTATCTATTTAGGATCTATTATCTCTTTTCTATTGCTTGAACTAATTGTGCCTCTGTTTTGATTCTTCATAAATTTGCATGATGAGTAATGACTTGGACTACTCCTTGTGTTTGCAGATCCTAAGAAGTGCTAGACAGCTTGGAGATTTTCTGCTTGTAGGAATATACAGTGATCAAACAGTGAGGTATCTAAGTTGACATTTGTCCTTCGTGGTGCTTGAATGATGGAAGACATAGCCCCACCAGATTTACAGAATATTCCTATCTTTCCCTAACCGATTGTTTTTGGCCTTTTTTTTTTTTAGGTTTTTCAGCATTGTTGGAGTTGCTTGAACTGTTTAGTTGTCAAACTGTTGTGCATTGACCAGGTTCGTGAGACTGAATTGTGCCAGTTTTTTCTTTTGCATTTTAAATTATGCTCTGCATAAGAAAAATGGAACAACTTAAGCAGATGTTCATGGAAGAATTAAATATATATATATCTATATATATATATAACAATAGACAGTGATGGATCACCTATGCATGTTTGGTTACCTATGCATGTTGGCGAATTCTATCCATTCATGCAAATGCTTGATGAATTTTTTGCCTTCGTTTCTTTTATTTCAAATTAAATTAATACAACACTTTTCACTGTTTATGTTTCTTAATTTTACTTGGAACTCTGAACTTGAGTCAATTGATGCATTATGTTTATCTCCTGAGTCCAGGCCTAAAATGAGAAATGTTCTCAGGATGCTATTCAATGCAAGGTAAACAAAAACAAGAAGATGAGGGTCTGTTTAACACTATGTTGTATACGTCTTTTTGTGATATTTATTTTTTGAAATCCTTATTATCAAAGTTTCAGGGATAAAGTAAAGATCTAAACTATTTAATTGTTAGATTCTTTTTGTTACTAAAATTTTTTAGTACTAATTTTTATTCTCATTGAGAAGGTGGTTTGGGTCAGTTCTGGTTTACAAAACCTGTTCGTTCAAAGAGCCTAGTGTTGATAAAGTCTGCTTTTTTGTTAAATTTGGATTTCAAAATAATTATAGTGATTTTTGGACTTGATTTTTGTTTGAGGTTAGGGTTTTTTATCTACCAAACTAGAGCTAATCGGTTATTTTCTTTGATGAACTTTGGATTGAATTGTTTGGCACTAGTGATTGAATTCTTGTTTTCTGTTTGTGCAGGCCATGTGCTATATAGGTTTATTTCTGATTCTAGCCAAACATTTACTGAGCTGCTCCTGTAGCTAATTTTTTTTGTAGCAACAGTGAAATGGATGGCCTTCATGTTGTCTCAATAACACTGAATGCTGTTGTCCCTCTCCTCTCATTTATTTGATGAAGAGAGAACAACACTTGAAAATGGATTTCTATTTAATAAATTAACATTAAAAGGTGATGAATGTTTTATGATTAGCATTAGTGTTTTCTCAACCTTATCTGTTTGAAATTACTGTTAATTTTAGAATTCGTGGACAATTGTTTTTTGTTCATTCCTTCTGTCTGAACTTGACACTGCTAATTCTTTTTTGGCTTTTAAATAGCTGACCACATGATAAACTTTCAATCTAAAATGTGTTTGAATTTACTGCTAATTGAATGTATTCATTTACAGTTGGTTTTCATTCTATCTTTCTGTCTGAACTACTCTGTTTCCAAGTCTTTTTTGTTGGCTTGTAAGATCCCCTTCATAGTTGCTCAGCTTGTAAGATCCCCTTCTAACATCTAATATATCATTGTTCTTTCAAACTCTACATTTTCATCAATCTATAATATTCTATTATTCTCCAACCCAACTGATAGAAACTACACTATTTTGAAAAGCTCATTTAGTTGACTTCTTGTGATACTTACCAACTGCTTGCAAAAGGACTTGGTTAATTGGTCCTGGATTCTGATTGAATATAGATTTGAAAACATATTGCTGACTTTGACATTTTAAATTAAATGGACGATTAATTTTCCACCTGAAATTAGCTATGTTTTATTATTTTGCCATTTGGCAGGTAGCAACTCTTATAGCTGTGTATGCAAACTGGGGCTTCGCTAAGATCAAAGGCTGTGGCTGGGGCTGGGGTGGAGTTATCTGGCTCTACAGAATTGTCTTCTTTCTTCATCTAGACTTATTCAAATTTGGTATTCGGTATATCCTAAGTGGAAAGGATTGGAACAATCTCCTTGAAAACAAGGTAAAGTTATTTTTTTATTAATTCAGTTAAATGAATGAATAATACTTAATGTCTAACAATGTTTTCATTCTTATATGATTTTCAGACCGCATTCACTTCCAAAAAGGACTATTAAATTCAGAATATAACATATTTGCACCCATTGCCAATTGAACCATTAAATTTTACTTAACTACATCACCAAGATGATTTAGTACACATCTTGCCCCAAATGCAGAACAGGAATCTGCCTTATCAGTGTAAAACCTTGTCAGAATCTCACAAGCATGAATCAGTACACTTCTGAATTTAAATGGGAAAATGATAGTATATGCAAGTTGAAAAATCTTAAGTGAGAAAATCCTGCCTGAAGATCTCCATTGTTTTAATACAGCAACCAAGCTAATTTATTCTACTTTGCTCAACTGTATTTTAATGCTTGAGGTACTAGTCATATTAATGCTTGTCATTGAATGAAAAGAATCTTTCAGCGTGACTAAGTAATTTGCAGGTTAAGAATTAGGAATTTCCTTAACCGAGAATGAAATTAATTTACAGTACTTGGTGTTGTTATTATGTACAACTCACATGTTAGCTACGTAAACAATTTTGTATGTATAAGTATGTGTGTAAACATAAAATAAATTAGGTTATTAGTCACAATGATATGTTTGAATGTTTGAATTTCTTGGAGCAAATTTTCTTAGAAAATTTGATGATGACATGTAGACAACATCAAGATGCCAAGATTGAAATTGAAGGCTATGAAAGTAATCCGATCTGAAACAAGTACAAGTCAAAATGCTGCTACATCTAACGAAGTTGGCACCTCATCTGCTCGAATGCTTGAAGTTCAACCTCGCACCTCAACTCATTCGTCAGGTACTGATTCAAACCGCAATGGAGATGATGACAACCAAGACCATGGTAACATACATGAAAATACCAGTGGAGTGGTTAATGTAAACACAGGTATTTTGTGCAATTGAATTCTCAATTAATTTTTTCATTAATGGATTAAACCAGTTTGTCTTGACAAATGGGCACATGAATTCTTGTAGTTGACAATGCGGGCCGCCATAAAGGAAGAGGACGAACAACTTTGAAGGAGTTGTGGGCAATGCCTCCTGAAGAGAAAGTGCTAGTCAGTGCAAACCGGCTTGGACAACCAATTGGGCCTGAGGCACAATTGTTCTCTTCATTCTTGGGTATGATCGCTCGCTCTAGCCAGAAGATTGGCCTTCACTATGAGAGTTGGCATAAAGTGCCGAAAACATTGAAGGACGAACTATTAAACTTCATAGAGGTATACTTTTATGCTTACATTAGTGTTATGCAGGAGACGTTTTTCATTTACAAAACAATATTATTAAGGTCATAATATTTGGTTTTGCGTTATTTTTGGTTGTCAAATAGATGCGCTTTGTTCTTGAAATCCCAAAAGACTATGTGCTTAAGTCTTTGGGAAAGAAATGGAGGGACTACAAACATGATTTGAAGAAAAAACATTTCAAAAGAGAAGATGGGTTGCAAGCAAATAAAGAGAAGCGTCCAGAAGGGACCATTAACTGGCAATGGGAAGAATTAGTTGACTTTTGGTACTCGAGGAAAGGGGAGGTTGGAATAATATATTGTTTATTTTAAATGTAATAATCATGTTATCTTATATGTGTAATATATAATGTTCATGTTATTATGCAGGAATCAGAACAAGTTGGGGTTTCATCGAGAAAGCAACAAAAGTACACTCACACTTCTGGTTCAAAAAGTTTCGCAAGAAAAGAAAAGGAAATGGTAACAAATTGCTAAATCTTTCAAGATTCAATACTTGGTTATATATGATTTTTGCCAAAGAGTATGCTTTAATTTGCTGTTAACATTGCTAATCTATATTTTCATCATTTAGGAGCTTAGAAGTGGAAAGAAAATAGGACGTTTTGAATTTTTCAAAGCGACCCATACTAAAAAAGATGGATCATATTTGAATAAAGAGACAGAAGACATTATGGTATTAAGTCTTTGGGCATTTTCCTTTCTTTTATTACTTTCTTCACAAATGACATTTGTTAAAAGACTTTTACATAAATGTAGGAAAAGGCAAATGAAAAACTAGCTGAATATGACTCAATAGATGGGGATGAGGGAATGGCTGAAACAGAGATTTTGACTCAAGTGATTGGGAAAGAGCGACATGGCCGAGTAAGAGGGCTTGGATTGGGTCCTACGCCCACACAGTATTATGGCCATTCAAGTAGTCGTCGTCCCGCAACATGTGGTGGTCATTCATCTGAGTGCATAGAACTTCGCCAACAGATGGATGAAAAGTTCCAAAAGATGGAAGATGAGCTTGGCCGAGAACGTGCTAATTACAATGCACTTTATACATTCTTGCAACAGCAATTCCCAGGAGCCACTATCCCCCTGCCTACCATAGGTGGATCATTTTCGCAATCGCAGGTATTTCAAACTTGAATTGCAATTATAAATTGCAATTTATAATTCTTGTATCTTTCAATAATATCTTATAGCAAGCTTTTAATATTGTATTATTATTTTCATTTAAATATTTTAACCATGTAATTGTAATTATTGCAGAATCAATGCACTGGATCTCAGACCCCTAAGGCTAACACAGCAGGGTCTAGTGTGCATGTTCAGGTATTTGTACATTAAATATGTATATAATGTTGTGTTTATGAATAGTATCTAATACTCTACATGTATTCTTGCAGAATCAGGCTTCTCCAAAACATTAATGCACTCTTAGGAGGTTTGATGATCAAGACAGATGAATGTTCAGGTATTTGTTCATCTTAGATTTCTTAGTTGTGTTTTAACTTAAGCCAAACTAAGGAAGTTAATTGAAAAGGCAGTGTTCTCATTGATGTGTTTAAACAACATAAGTTTTTAGGAACTAGTTAAATATCAATGAAGATTAATAAACAACGTCTAAAAAGTTGAAAGAAAATTCAGAAACTAAATGAATAACCCATGCATCATCTGTTTCTTATCTTCACGGTTAGATATCAAAACCAATATATTTATCAAGAAGCAAAAACAAATTGGCAGTCATTGCATCAGCAACTAGTTAAATTTAGAATCAAAACAAATGTAGTGAAACTCACTGAAGAATGCTCTGCGATCAATGAGTCCTGGAGGGCCTAGCCTTATGACGGCATGGATCACCATTGCATTGTATAGGTTCAGGAAGAAGGCCATCTTCTCATCTGTTGTGAGAGCAAATATGTCGACTCGCTGAAGGTCTTGCACCAAGTTTACATACCTGCTTGGAGATAAAATAACAGTATGCTTAACTAGTGCAATAGAACAGCAGATCACAGTATAACTCAAGTGTAAAGCAAGGGATTTGAAATGCCTCTTTGTTCCTTGTCTAGTGTATAGGACTGGTTTGGAATGAAATGCAATTATTTTCATAAAGATGGCATTGTCCTAATCCAGTAGTTTGAGTAACAAGTGTTTTTCTTAGGTTTGTTAAGGCCTTGGGGCAGTAATACCTTCTGAACTCCTCACTGGCACCAATGCGGGTGTAATCCAATTGATGCCTATCATTGGATGCATAGGCTTCAAGAATGGCAAACATCAACTTGGTGAGCTTCTGACCAACCAAAGATGCTGGCTTAGGCTCGTCGTCATTGGTTGATCCCCTGAAATTGAAGCATTTGGGAATGATTGGATCATGCTCCAAGAACCTGTAGAATTGATGGCTGTCATCTTCGAAATCGTTTTCCCTGCAAGGAGAAATGAAATTAACAACGCTATTAGCAAGAGAGCCAATGAATTTCAAATAGCAAAACTTTAATAAGCTGGCATGAGTGGCTGCTCACCTGAAAACATGATGTATAAAGTGCTTCTTGGCAAGCTCTCTCCCAACCTCTATTGCCTGGAAGTTGAAAATAGTACACAAATTAGCTACTACGTCACAGGTTAGGCAATAAGAAAATTAATCTTGAATGGATATTTTTATATTTTGCAAAGTAGACACAATCATCATCTTAGTTTAGATCCAAAATTTATTGTTTGGTAATGACCAATTCGCCATCAGACCTTGGAAACCAAGTGAACCACATTGGTCTTATTAGCAAGACCGAAGGTATTTATAAGCTCTCCAAAGATAAGAATGAAACTTTTATTGTTGGGCTGCTGTCAGATTTAGAGCTAGTAATCCTGGTTAGTTTTGAAAGGGCAGTGTTGTGAATGAAACTTTTATTTATTTATCTAATTGACTCATGATTTACTTTGCTTGTCACCTTCTTATCTTACGCATTTTTTTTTCTTATCTTATGCATTGCTTATATTGGCATGTAGCATTTGTCCTTATATAAATCACTGTTGTTAACTTCCTAGCTAGTTGGTTGTATATCACTTGATCTTGTCATGCTTGATAGGGTGAAAGAATAAATTATACCAAAGGCAAGAGAAATGAGTGATGTCTAATCTTAATTAGTTGGGAACATTTTCCAAATATAATATCATGTTATTTGTTCTATATATAATATCATGTCAAGTATTATATATATATATATATATATATATATATATATATATATATATATATATATATATATATATATAAAGAAAAATATATGCAAGTTGTAGTAATAATTAATGTGTGACACATTGTAAAATTTCTAGTTGGATGGACAGAATTATGTGAACAGACTCATGTGGTACCTTAATGTGATTAACAAGATGCCTCCTGATCTCCTAATATTATATATGTGGAGTAATCAACAAGACATATAATGCTGCCTGACATTTATGGAAATAGGATTGATATTTGATAGAGATAGGCAATTTTTCTTATGCACTAGAAGATGGAAATGAAAAAGTAGAATAAAGAGAATTTGGTACTCTTATTATATGTAATGTTTTTGCTCATTTAAATATTATGAGCCTTTAATCAAAATGGGAGCAGATTTTATTTTTCTTTTATAGGGATAGAAAAAGTGTGACCTTTAAATAAGGAAGGAATTTTCTTTTCATATATATAGTATATTGTTAGAGTTCAACTATCACTAGGCTTAATGGGACCTTTTCTACTTAACAGGAATACAGCCAAACATTAAGAAGATATTAAGGGCCTTAATTAATTCTTTGTATTAGGAGCTTTTATTTATTTTATATCACTTGCATTAGGCCTTCAAATTATTTATTTTTTATCATAACTTCCACTTGTTGCTTTATTAATGAAGTCTAGAAGCTTGCTTTCATGGTAATTATATTGTTGTTAAGGAAGTTAATTCTTTGATATCAATCACTAAGGAAGTTAATTATCTCTTTTATGGTAAAGCATATCTACCAAGTTAATTCACTGTGCTTATTTAGTTTATTTTGTTTATTACAGGTGGGTGTGCATTTCAATCAAAGACTAAAGCATGCTGATGAGACAGTGAATGAGAACCAAGTTGTAATTGAAGAAAATCTTGCATTTTCCATCAATGCAACTAGTTTTGATTTGTTTCTAAAAACTACTCATGTCTACTTAAATATATCTTTTTATATGTTTGCAAGCATCTTTTTGTCTACTTTCTCTCTTTCTTTTTTTTTTGTGGTTCAAATTATGAAGCAATGTGAATATTCAATTACAATGAAATGCTTGTTCTGGAGCTTTTTAGCATGGAAATTTTGTGTTTTTGTAATATGATGAGTGCTGAAATTACAAAAATACAGGCTTTTGTAATATGATGGGTGCTGAAATTCAAGCTGTGTAACACTATTCAAAATAAATTTGCCGGCGTTTATAACATAAAACGCCGGAACCTTGGCGGCGTTTTATATAAAAAACGCCGTCAATAAAACAGAAACTGAAGCTTATACAAAATTAATTCGCCGGCGTTTATGACAAAAAACGTCGAACTCTTGGCGGCGTTTTATTTTGTTAAACGCCACAAATAAAACAGAATCTGTACCTTATAAGAAATTATGTTTCCGGCGTTTATAACCAAAAACGCCGGAATAGTGGTGGCGTTTTATTTAGTTAAACGCCGCCAATAAAACAGAAACTGTACATAAAACAAAATTATTTTCCCGGCGTTTACAAGTAAACACACCGGTAAATCTGGGGATTAACCGGAGATGTGGTTACAACATTGACGGCGTTTATATGGTGAAACGCCGCAAATAGGTGGCGTTTAATCGAAAAACGCCACTCCTTCAGCGACGTTGGAATGCCCGGCGTTTGGACCGGCGTTTCCCTTAGTCGCCACTTAGTGATTTTGTGGCGTTTATAAACGCCGGTAAACGTCAAAAAAAATGCCGGGAAAGACCTTATATGCTGTAGTGCAAGCTCCATATAAAGTAAGTAGTACCAAAGTCCATAGTCCATAACCAACGACCAAGTGGTCTATTGGTAGCCCCCATTAGAACCTTTCACAAGTGATGATAGTTGGAATCATGGGTGATGGCACATTTCTGGGAGTGGGAGTAATCATTATGTGCGGGTGGTCCTAACACCGATGTGTATGCGGGCTCCGTCCTCACTTGCTCCGCAAAGACTTATGCACGCCTTTGTCTTTCTTAGTGGCCTAGCCACTCATTTTGGCCAAAAAAAAGTCCATACTCTATAAACATGCATTCAAACATTGTTTACATGTTAAGTGATTGAAATGACATTCTCACTAAAATTAAAAGACAAAAACATAGCTTCTTGTCATCGCGCAAGTCCTAAAACATTTCAAGTTCATTTTCATCCTTTCATAGAAATTGCATCAAAACTAGTGCTTCGTCCTTCGACAAACCGGCAATGTTGAAAATTGCTTCATTTAGTAATATTTTTTTTCTTCAACTTTGTTTGCAAGATGCTTCCATTAGAGGAACAGTCTCGGCATTTGGAACAACGCAATCTACTACCACCTTAAGTCCAGGGCCAACAACTTCCATGAATTATGCTATTTTTTCAGAAATTACCTTGAGAGCTGGGTCCTTGGCAATACCTTTCTTCTTTCGCCGCTTAGATGTTGTTGAGGCATTATTTTCTGAAGTCATGGGTGATGAAATGTCCACAAGTTCTTGCATAGAAGCGAAAAAATCATCGCTTGGAATTTGAGGTGGGCCCGTATTCTCCTCCAAACTAGTGTTCTCTTGTATATATTGAGTTGCATCATCCCCTAAGTCACCCCTTGCATTGCCATGCACTCGATCTCTTGTGAAGAACGAGGCAAGTTCATTTGAAAAAGGGAAAAGATTTCCGATAAAGCCCGACAGCTTCCTTGTGATTCTATATTGTAATGCAAAAGAAAGTCAACATTAAAAATAACAAATCAAGATATCTCCTTAATATGACAAATTATTATATAATTATCTTGACATATTCATCAAATGCGCTTTTCTCACACTCGATTATGCTACTATCATGGTTCCAAACAAGATCACTAATGCATAGAAGATCCGCAATGGTTGTAGTTTCTCTCCTTAACAGTTTCACTCTAGACTCGATATTTGGTGTGGCCTTCAATGTAGTCTGTTGGATATTTTCCTTTATCATTCTCTCTAATTGAAATAGGTACCTATTCTGAAACCCAATTAGAGCCTTATCTTCTTCCATTGTCCAATAATGTTTGTTCTGTCCCCTTTCCCTGTGTTGAGATTCTCCAACGTCCATCCTTGGAAAACCGGAAAACAATAATCTTATGTCAAACCACAACAGGTAACAAAGCTCCATGCATTAAAAATCACAATAAACTCCACATGTAACACTTCAATCTTAGGTCATTTTCAGAACCATGTTGAGCATGAAAACATTATGATTAAAATCTTCAATCATATTGATCATTTACTAGCTACACATTGTTAGCTCATATCAATCTATAACCATAGCATTTATTGAAATAATCCAACAGATAGTATGAGAGAAAAAAATAATGAAGCATAATTGATGAACAAACTTGCCTTATTTCAACATTCCAAACCACATAAATTAACAAAGAATACCTATACCATTGTAGAAATTATATGATAAGGTGAACAACCATAAAAAAAAAAACCAATACATGGAAGAAATAATTTTAATTATTAGAAGGACCACTACATATGAGGTTTTGTTTCCAATATGTAGACATTAATTGTCAAAAGCAACTATAAAAAAGGCCGCTGCATAGAAAGTTTGCCTTTGAGTACATAGATGTTTACTATTAAAATGAACTTGATCGCCATGTATTGAACATGTCCATAAGCATGTCATTTCTAAATCGGATACATTCATCAGTTGGATCAACAACTGTGATATTATCAACATCATCTTCTGTGTTCTCTCCTAACATTAAACCATCGACTTCAGCTTTTATGGGGTCTTCTTCCATCTCTCTTCGAATGAAGTTGTGTAATAAGCAACATGTATTGATTATGCACCTTTGGGTTGCTATGTTGTAAAAGCTTGGACTAGCTAGAATTTTCCATCAAATTTTTAGAAGGCCAAAGGTTCTCTCAATTACATTTCTTGAACTAGCATGCTTCATATTAAAAAAACTCCTAAGCCGTGTGAGGTTGACGTCCATCGGCCTAAGAACTCAAATGATAGCGTTGTCCTTGAAAAGGGTGAGAAATCCAGGGTAATTTGCATAGCCAGAATCAACCAAATAGTAAAAACCTAATATAAGGATGAATGTATGTCATTGGGCAGTGATTTAGGGGAACATTTTGTTATTAATAATAAATTGGAAAAGTAATGAGAGCGCATTTTATTTATTGTTTGGAACATTCAATCCATTAGGTTTTGTAACCGCATCTCTAAGAACTTGACCATCATGAGCCGATCCTTCCCAACCCAATAAGACAGATATGAATTGCATATCTTGGCTACAAACACAGAGTACATTAGTGGTGATTTCTGATTTTCTTGTTCTATATCTCCATCGATCAACTTTAGGCACATTAACCTTGTTCATCTAGTGCTCCAAGATAATTCTATGTTGACAAAAAAAAATTATTTCTTACAAAATATCTATAATTTTTTTCCAAGAAAAAAGGAACACTTGGATTTGAATAATTACCATGAACCACTTCCATCGAGAATCATTTGAATCCTCAGAGATAGGTTTTGGCTTCTTTATTAAGACACAATAACAAAGAGTGATAGCCTTTAAAACGAAGTGAAAATACCGACTAACTGTTTCGGCTGATAGAACGAAGTCAAATTTAATTACTCTGTTTTTAACATGGTGTGCCACATTATTTAAAAACATTGCGACCATCTACTCAACTAAAGCATATCTCATTGGTGTCCACCCGCAAGTGCACGGGGTCGCCAAGTAATACCCCTCACGCACGCGCGAGGGGGTCGTATTCCCAGGGGCCCGAGAATCTACCCTTACTTCCTCTTTGCAATGTTGTTTAACCGATAAAACTTGAGTTAAAGAGATTGATGTAAAGCAAAACAGGCAAGTATGAAAGAAATGCAAGATGACTAAGGCGAAATACGGGAAATTCAATGGTTGGGAGTGGTCGCGGATGAGGCTTCCCTTAGGGGCTACTAAAGTGTGTTTGGAAGCTTGAACTAACATGCATGTGGCAATGATGGACCGAGAAAACCCTAGACTAGGCCAACCCGATGGTCACGGAAATTGACCCCTAATCCGGTACGGGTATTGGAATACGGTATTTTCACCGCTACCGTATTTCTACCGCCCAAATCCCCACACGATTGCTAAGGGTACAATGGCTTTCTCAAACTAGGGTTAAAGCAACAACTCGGTGCTTAACCCTAGGAGTGGAGGGGTACAAATACCCGATGGTCACGGTGTATTTATACGTATTTCCCTTCCAAGGTTGGTGAGTCTAACACTAGGGCAATGGTCATGCAACCTAGCATTTCCTAGATCAATTGATACATAGAGTTCTCATACATATCAAGCAATTAAAACACCAAGCAATGGATCACAAACATGCCACAAACAATGCATTAGAACAAAACATCCAAAATACACAAGTTCACCCCCAAGGTTCACCTACATCCGGTGACCTTGGGGTTTAGTTCCTCATGATCAAGAAATACAACACAAAATACATGAAACCAAACACCAAAAGCATAAGAAGAAACTCCCTCAAGAGATGAAGGCTGGAGAAGTTCCAGAGACGCCACACAAAGAGGTGACTTTCCTTGTCTTCAACCTTCCAATTCCAAGCTCTAGGGTGAATATCCTTCCCAAAACCTTGCTCTCCTCGCCAAATCCTTGCCGAGATCGCCATCCAAATGCTTCTCCTTCCTCAGAATTCGAGTGGTGGTGAGAGCTCTAAGAAGAAGACACTAGATGCCCTTGAAAACCCTAGCCAAAGTCCCTTAAAAGATGCATTCGGGCAAGCTCACGGGTGACCTCACGGTCCATATACGGCCTGTGAGGAAGCCTGTAACACAGGCAACAAGAAACCGCAAAGTAGTGATTTTGCACAGTGACTGCTACAGTAAACTGCTGCAGTAAAACTGCTACTGTAGACTACTACAGTACTGCTCGCATATGACCTCACGGCCGTGAGCCTGCCCGTGAGGGTTTCCAAATCTCATTTTCCTTCTAACTCTTCGCGCTTCAGGCAGCTACAGTAATGCTACAGTACTCGGGATCCTAAAACGACGGCTTCGGTACGGATTTCCTCTCAGATCGCATCGTTAGGGTCACCAAAGCATATAATGTACCTGAAACACGAAATACAACAATTTAGACCAAAAAGGGCATCGATTCATTAATAAAATACCAAAATACATGCGCGTACATACGTATAAAATACGCACATTTAGACGTTTATCACTCATACCACGTAAACCACCAATGGTGGTTAACAATTGGCATAGACTATGGAAAACAATGGCGATCTATGCATATATAGTTTATTAATACATTGAACATCCCTTTCATATACGATACGAATAAAGTATTCATATTGTTTGCGTCATCTAACAAATGCCAACTCAATCTCGTGTTGGATCATACTATTTCATTCATTGTTTGGTGTAATTGCATATGCAACAACCATGACGTTCAATAGGAAAATATAGCATATAGAGATAAAATAATATAATTGAATTGCATCCATATTGTCCATATTAGCTGGGAACATATGCAAAAAAAAAAATAATAATAATAATAATAAAATAATAACAAAATAATAAAAAATATGGGAAACATATAAAGTCTTCTATTTTTATAAGAACCAAAGCCACTATTTGTCTAAAATAGCATACTATTAAAATAAACTTGGCATCCTGTTAAAGCCAAACTAAATCAAATATGATGGTGAACATTCATTAGACCTAGATAAAAGCAAATCTAGGCATGAGTTATTAAACTAAAGTATTGTTATACAAAATCAAGTCCTGTTTTAAAGTCAAACTAGTCATGGATTATTAAAATGGCTTCCGGAGAATTAAAAAGTATTGTTAAATAACATCCAAAAGCACACACTAGTATAAGCCACACTTTGGTGTTAAGGATGTTAAACAAGATCTACATTTTATGATCATGGGATTCTATTTTGATTTTTTATATTTATCTAAAGATCAGTGTAAAAATTAAAGATAAAGGCAGACTGCACTAGGAAAAACAACCAGTGTTCTAAAGGCATGAACAAATCAGCAAATGCTCTAATTATCTTGGCCAAAAACAAACAATACCACATGAAGTGCTTAACATGAGACAGTTCTGCGGGTGGACATTAATTCAACAAGGCGTAGCCTCTATCATGCAATTTATTATTTATGATGAAGCACAAGAATTCAGTTCAATGATCCATAATTCTGAATTATGAATATGGTATAGAAGTGTGCATTATTGCGGCATAATTCTCTAATGATTTAGATCTTAGTTTCAGCTTATATATTCCAAAAGATAAGAACTCACCTTTCTTTTCTAACATGTCTAAAAACTTAAGTATTCTCACTTAACCCTAATAGCAACCACAAGATATTTCTCAATCAAGACATCAAGTAGCTTCCAAATTCTATAAATAAATTAGAGGGTTGACCAAATAGCTTAACATTTACACTATAATATTGTGGCAGGTAATCTAAGAAAAACTCCATTTAGCATTAGCATATAGTTGGCTTACAACATATAACATATAACCTTCATCATATTTAGCTTACAACAGTACTTATGAAAACATGAACAAAATCTAAGTGAACAATAGATGAAATTGCTCCTAGAAATCATCATATGAACACCCACAAAGAGTAAGTCACGCACGAGAAGAAACAAACATTGGAAGAATTGATAACAATCATCATCCATAGAAACAATAAAACAAAAATAAAATTAGAAAATGCGATTAGCTTTCATAGCTTTGACTTTATCTCTAATCTTACACCACAAAAAAAAAGGCCCAAATGCAAGAAAAATTAAGGATGGCAACACAAACAAAAAGCGAAAATGAACCAAGGAGGATGATCAACATATAAAAAAAAAGAATAATTAGAAAAAAAATTTACCTTGTTACAGATTAGTTTAGAAGATTCTATGATTAAAGGAAATAGAGAAGGCATACCAAGAGGTTTCTACCATATATGATTCATTTTGAGTAGTCTTAGTTTACCACTTCTCCGATGGTCGCTTGTGAGCTTGGTTGCAATGGAGAAAGGAAGAGGATATGAGATGATATGCAGATCTGTTCATGAAGGAAGGTGCTAAAATAAAGGAGACAAAAACCCCAAATTTAGACTTACAATTGTAATAAAAAAGTTCTATCGGATCTCTTTAGTCCGTTGTTGTCTGATCTATACTCTGATGACCGTCTCGGCTTAATGGAGGAAGGAGTTGTGAGATGCTCTACAGGCTGTGAAGAAGAATGATGATAAAAGGGCAAAAATGACCATTTCCAGTGCAATCCAAGCATTACCCCCAATTTTGAGGGTAATGACAATAACTAGTTGGGGCCTTTGCTGTTGGGATTCAGTCCTTTGTTAGGGTACCTAAACATGGGATTGGATAGATGGGGGTAATGATTCCCATTCCTTGGTAACCATTACCCCCATCTAAATGGCCCCTTAGTAGTACTCCACTTTTACCTCACCAATTGCATGTAATGATTTCATTTTGTGTCTTTCTGCTAATGAATGACACGTTAATGCTGGAACCAAACGTATAAGGACTTGTAAATGCTAGTGAAAATGCTATAGTACTATAATTCTCATGAATTTAAGATGATGTTGGTGGCATTAGAAGGAGATTTACCAGGGGCATATAAGAGCCATGTATTGCAGGGCATAGACCCTTGTTATTCATATTTTTTTTTTGTACATATTTTAGCAATGTTCACCCATAAAATATATGATTTTGGTTGTATAAGTACATTTATATTTGTATTTTTTAAATAAAGTTTTTTTGAGTGAATAAAAAAAAGAAAATTAAAAGAATTATATGTAACCATAAATTTAGTTGTATGACACTAATAATAGGTAATAATTAAGAAAACAAATGACATATATTAATTAAGAAACTCAAATACATAAAATGTAATTTAAAATGGAGAGTGAAAATTTTGAAGAAATTAACATTATTAAGACAACATGATGAAAATCCAACATTCTAGAAAAAGAGATAGTTTTATCTACAATGGAGGTGATGATTATAATCACACTTCTAAACAACTAAGTACAAAAAATTATAAAAATCACACTTTAAGATGTTCATCTCCACAATGTAAACTGTAAAAATGAATAGAAATGTCATTCTTCCACAAACAACAAAATATACAGAAATATAATTTCTAAATGAAAAGTATATTTGTATAAAATGGTATTTCCAAACTTTTATAACTATTTTGGAACACTTTCAAACCAAATAGGCGATTAATGGTTGTATCCCATGCCACCCATCTTCCTAATATAACTCGTAGTATGTTTGATTGATGATTTAAATATTTATTATTAATTAAAAAGTAAAAGTTAAATTAAATCTATAGATTCTATTAAAGTAGATGTATAATCTACTCTTAGGGCTCGTTTGGAACTTTGCTGGGAAAGTAATTGCGTGCAAAGTCTTTGCAGATAAATGTATGTACGCAACTTGTTATCTCAATCAAAATTGTAAATACTTTGCATGAAAACTTAATTCCTTCGCTTGGTATGAATGTATTTTCAATGTAAAGTTAAGTTTATTCTCACATTTGCCCTTAGTTGTTGTAGTTACTAAATTTGGGTTTTTATTCAACTCTAATAATATTACTAATTTAGTCCAAATAATAATTAACATATTCTTCAAAAATTTAAAAAAAAATTCAAATGGGGTTTTTATGTTTTTTAGTACACTAAAAAAAAATATGGATTTAAACCACCATATGTTTCTAATTGCCCATCATACAATTTTATTTGTTTCAATTCTTAAATCCATTGTCGTGATTGATATTATCCAACAAATAGTCATGACACATTCAATATGAACAATCACACATTAAATAGTTCAAAGTATTACCATAAATTCATAATCCAAACTCAAAAATAAGACAAAGTCTAGAAATATTGTTTTAATTATCCAAAACATAAAATATGTCCATATCACAAACCAAAGAAACAAAATTAAACAAAGCATCTAGATGACACCATCTAAAACACTCTTCACATAAATTGACCTCGCATCATCATCTGGAAATAAAAAAAATGATTCAGTTTGACCTTTATCTGATGAAATTTTGTCAATTGCTTGAACTATCTCTTCCTTAGTTAAACCATTGAGTTTTGTGATGCTCTCATAGAGAAGTGTCTTTTTTACTGTATTTGCATTCAAGTGTTGGAAATAGGTTGCCACTTTACCTATCTCTTGCTTTGCTTCATCACAAATATCGTAAAATCTTTCCATGTGCTTGGAGAAGGAATTATTAGTTGGATCCTTAGTTGATCCCTTTACTTCTTTTGCATGAAGTATTCGAGGAGTCATCGCAAGCATTTTCAGAGATGATGACACACTCATTTTCTAACTCAATATCCACACCAAAGTAGTCATCTTCAACCATGTTCTTCATTGCTTCATGAGCTTCAGAAGCTGCTTTGGCTGTTGCGAGTGTTGAGTTATCCCTTTCTAAAGCTTCCCCAGATCCACTTACAAATTCTACTTCATCTCTAGTTGTTTGATCCTTCTCAAAAATGATTGCTAGCTCATCAAAGTAAGAGAATTGCTTGTTGCTAAGTCCAACAGCCTCTTTGTGACTCTGCATTATAAGTAGTTATTAGTAACATTGCACATAAAAACACGATTGTAAAATATCTACTAGAGATGCATTTCATAGTACCTTCAACCAAGAATACCATACATAATCCTCACAGGTTATACATTTGTTAACTTTGTCCCATCCAAACCTAGATTGGCTCCTTATTTCTTTTAGTTCTCTAAATTGTGCTTTAAATGTCCTCATCCTAGAATTCATATGAGGATTACCCATGATTTTGCAATTGGGGATCTTTTCAGCCATCCATTTTTGTAGTTGACTCAAATATCCTGGCTTGAAGCCATTGTTTGCTCTCCAACCTTGGTTCACAAGCTCCAAGCAACATTCAATCAAAATTTTATCCTCCGTCGGAGTCCACTGATGGTTGTTCCTCTTGTTCATCTTTACATTTTCTTGACTTGTTAAATTCTCCATCTGTACAAAATCAAACGTTGTCACCACCAAAACTAGTAATTTAAAAAAAAAAAACTACATTTCATAAATAGCATAATAAACACTTTTATAAATAATGTATAAACATAGATAACATAATAAACAATTTCATAAATAATGGATAAACACAGTATTTATATTGATAAAAAAGGAAAACTACATAGATTGAGATAACTCTCAATTATATAAAGCATTTTCCAAAATTACATAGAACACCCAAAAGTCATTAAACATATGGTAATAGTTTCCCTTAAAGATAATAACAAAAAAAAACCTTAATTCAAGCTTGATTCCTAGAAGCTTGCCACTCATTCCACATTTCTTGAGCCAAGTTGTCTCTAAAAGTTGTCCATGCATTGGAAGTCTCAATGTATTAGATGCTTTGTGCATTTGAGAAAGGTTCGAAATCTACATACGGCTCATCTAATTCAGCCTCTAGTGGGTCAGGAGTCATCTTCCTCCTGATGTGATTATGTAGCAGTGCACATGCACTTATAATTCGACAATGCGTTTTAACTAGGTACCAAGACCTATCTCTATGTATTGTCCATCTCATTTTCAACAGTCCAAAACACCTTTCAATAACATTCCATGCACTTGAGTGTTTGTAGTTGAACAATTCTTCTTTTAATTATGGATAATTGTTTTGTCTCCATTCATTTAAATAGTAACATTGGCCTCTATATGGAACTAAGAATCCCTCCCCATTTGTATAACCCACATCACAAAGATAGTAAAAACCTAAAGATAAAAAGTTCTTTTAGATTTTTAAATTTAAATGATAAATGGCACACTATTGTTTTGCTAGTTTGAGAACATTAGTGATTATTACCTTAAGGAACTTTTAAACCATATGTCCTAGAAATTACACTTCGTAGTACCCTAGAATCTGATGTAAAACCTTCCCACCCATGTAATATATATGAATTGCAAATCTTGTGAAAACACACCTAGAACGTTAGTGGCAATTTCTCATTTCCTTGTCCTGTATCTAGGCTTGTCAACTTTAAGGACATTGACCTTTATATAAGTCCCATCTAAAGAATCTAAACAATTCTGAAATTTTAAGTGAAACACAATAATTAGTTTATTAATTAGTTCAAATTTGAAAATATTATATTAACAAATGTTTGATTGAATAAAATATATTTTTACCTTAAACCATTTCCATCAGAGGTTTGTGGAGTCTTGAGTCACTAGATCTGGTTTTTAAATAATTCTGTATGCAACCTCAATACAGAGAGTAAGACAAGACCAAATTGCCTACTTATTGTCTCTCCATTCCTTACAAATTCTCTTTTTACAATCCTATTCTTAGCATGATGAGAAAGGATACAGAGGAATGAAGCAACTATTTCCTCAATATTCATATTTTTTGTTGGGACAAGCTTACCAAGACTTTGAAGCATATCACATAATTTATAAAAGGCTACCCTATCCATCCTAATGTTCTCCATACTTTGAAGCATATCACATAATTTATAAAAGGCTGTCCTATCCATCCTAATGTTCTCCATACAAGTCAAATCCGAATCAAACACCGTCCTCCTAAAATTGACTTGCCTAATGAGATGCCTCTCATAACTACAACTCATTCTCTTTCGCTTTCTATTTTTCAACTTTAAGACATAGAACTCCAAAATTGAAACAATTATAGAAAGCAAGTTGTTAAGCTATAGAGTAAATGTATACACAACCAAGAGCATTGCATGATCTTCTTTTATAATTTCATCCATTTCAGCAATTATAACCAAAAAAGACCTATAAAAACACTTGATAAAAATTAAGGCCCAAAAATGTTGATGAAATCAAAGCATATAGAAAAATATTTTTGAATAAACAAAAAAGTATGACAGTATATAATACAATATTTATATACCTACTAAAAATGCTCGAATATTTGAGTGCCAGAAAAAAGGCTTTTCTTAATCCAATCTAATGAATGTGCCCTAAATTCTAATAGAAAGAGAAAAATATATTTTAGATAAGTAAATAGTTAGACAAACAAGCTAAACAATGATTAACTAATGTTAAGGTCCACTCTAACAACTTACTATTTTTACTCAACATAACAATTAATAAATGACTATAACATAATAATACTTAGTAATACTTAACATGATATATGCTAAAATATAAAAGTAATGTAGTTCAAAATCCCATGAATTTTTCAAGAAAAATGGGACTAGGGCACAAAATCCACATATATCTAATCAATAATTCATATGGCACAACAAAGTTGACCCTCAATTATGAAGATAACAACATCCACATAAATTTAAATTAAAAGTAGAGCATGGGGATATACCTGGGCAACTTTGATTGAAGGTGATTACTGAGTCTACTCCTTTTTTATTTTATAGAGCTTCTTCAAATGCTTTAAGAAAATAAATTCATCAATTACAAACATATATATAAAGCACACACATTAAAATAAATTTAAATATTTAATCTTGATTTACATACCAATAAAGCATACACATTAAAATTGACATTAAGATTTTCATCAATGATTTGCATGTGAAAAAATTAAGGACCGAATATAATATTAAGATTTTACAAGGGTTTACACATAAAAAATCCAAAAAATCAAAAAAATCGAAAATCCTTTTTGGTTTACATAAAATTTACCAAGTTAACAAAAATTAGCAAAACATGGAATTTACGAACATAAGAAAAAGGTTTGCACCATTATATCTACAATAAAATACCATAAAAATAAAAATATATGTTATGTAAGACATGATAAAAGAGACAAGAAACAATATTGTTAAACTAAGAAATTGACATTTTGATTTGAATGCTTCTACTTATTATTTATTTATATATCTCATAGATTTTAAAAACTTTGATTCACTGCAAATATAGAACAATTTTTCGTGGGAATTAAAAAAAAAAAATCAATCGTGGACAACAAGAAGTAAATAAAATATATGTCTCAAGTTCTTATCTTGTCATGTTGGATTATTCTATCAACATAGATTTGATTCAATCAAAACATAGATTCTCTCATAAAAACATTATCCAAACAAATATAAATTTATTTGTCTTTGATCCAATTAAAACATGAATTTTACACACAAAAAAAAAATAACCAAAATTTAACACAAAAATAATCTAACAAACTTGAGAAAAAATTACCGAAATTGCTCTGATTCAGAAGAAGCAATAACTCTCTGTCGAATTGAGAAATATGATCATGCTAGGGTTTTTCCAAAGACAAAAGAAACAAGGAAGAGTTTTATGTCATAAAGGGATTTTGGGTAATTTGACAATTACCAAACTTTCCCATGTAATCACTTTCACACCATCCCCCTTGTGAATCACTTTTTCTGATCAAATGGAAAGTGATTACAAGGAGACCATATTCTTTTTAAGAACCAAACGGTTGAAAAGAATTCACCCATCTTACTTTGTAAGTAAGTAACAACTTAACATCATACCAAATGGGCCCTTAGAGTGTTTCAAGGAACAAATTTAAAATTTTTTTATTACATTTAAGTTTTTATTTGTATTACTTATAATATCAATATTTGAAAAAGTTTAATTGCACTTATTTATTTGTGTAATAAATGTCCGTAAGACCTTTGAAATCCAAGATATACAACAATTTTCATTGTTGGAGTGGTTTAATTATATTATTTTTTATACATGATATTACCTTAAAACCCTCACAAAATTTTGAACAAATTTAAATTTTTTTTATTACATTTAAGTTTTTATTTATATTACTTATGATATTAATGATTGAAAAACTTTAATTGGACTTATTTATTTGTGTAATAAATGTCTATAATACCTTTGAAATTTAAGGTATACAACAGTTTCCTTTGTAGGAGTTGTTTAATTATATTATTTTTTATACATGATATTGTCTCAAAACCCTTACAAAATTTTAAAAACTCCGATCCGAAGCCAGGGAGAATGTCTAGTTATCATTAATTAAGTTAAAGTATATCAATTAATAGAAAAAATTCCATCAAACTAATTTTTTCTTAAAAAAAAAAGCCTTTAAACACATGCCTCTATACTCACCAACAAACATGCCCTTTGTCATTATTGCATGCCATTTATGTGTGTGTGTTTTATTCAACCAATTTATTTTTATAAAATTTAATTATGTATTTAAAAAATAATGCTAATAAATATATGTTATTAATCAAAATTTTAATTTTTAAATATTTAGTTTAATTAACATTAATTTACCAAATGTGTGCTCAACTAATACAGAAATTTTCCTCAAAGATAATGTTCAAAATAAAAAATTCACAAATTTTCCGTTAGCATGGTTCTTCACATGTACATGTTTTTAATAGTGTCTATCTAATCACCATCCCTAATGTTGCTTGTACACATATTTATGTCATTCGGTGTTCTCTTTAATTAAAAAAAAAATTCTATTTGATGCTTTAACTTATTCATAATTTTAATTTTCAAGCTGATCTACCATTTCCATTTGAACTTAGCATTCATTAAATATGTTATGACAGTGGTAAGTCAATTTTTAAATTTTTATCATTAAATATTATTGATTCTGCTGGGTGTATATGGGTTAGTTTTCACTTAAACACTAATGCAAGCATGCACACAAACACACCACACCCAAATTGGTACCCCAGTTAGGCACAACACTTGCCTATGTCTGAAAGGTCAAGCTCAGAGATAAAAATCAATCCTGCTATTTTCGTAACAGCGGTTCGGAGTAAGCCTCATAGTGACTGAACGAGCCGCAAGGCGTTTAACCCACTCTAAATACTCTGCTCCCTCATAATTAATAATTGTCTTAGATCCCACACCAAAAGTAGGGTTATGCCGAGTAAAAATTTGACCATGTGGGGATTCATTACAACTTTGGTCAATATCCCAAAAAGGTTCCTTTCGCGAATTGTCGGCCATGACAACACAAAAGATATGGAGTTCCTACTTCTCTCACTCAATCTCACTTAAATTCTTCGTAATATTTGCATGTCTTAATTAAAATCAAATCAAAATTAAAATATATTTTTAAATCCCAAAAACTATGAAGGGGGCATTTGTTTATATAAAAAATTTGCATGTCTTAATTAAAATCAAATCAAAATTTTAAAATCACATATAGTCAAATCATAATCGAATTAGGACAATATGTGGTTAAGATAAATAAATTTCATAATATTTGAACATATTCAAGATTATCCGAGAACATATATTTCGAGGTGATCTAAATATTCAAATCTCAAGATTAGCCGAGAGAGCATATCTCGAGGCGATCTAAAAATATTTAAATCCCAGGATCAGCCAAGAGCACATATCTCGAAGCGATCTAAAATATTCAAATCTCAAAATTAGCCGAGAGCACATGTCTCGAGGTGATCTAAAATACACAAATCCCAAGATTAGCAAAGAGCACAGATCTCTAGGTGATCTAAACTATTCAAATCCCAAGATCAGCTTAGAGCACCGATCTCGATTCCATCCAAAATATTCAAATCTCAAGATTAGCCAAGAGCACATATCTCGAGGTGATCTAAAATATACAAAACCCAAAATCAGCTAAGAGCACCGATTTCGAGGTGATTTAAAAAATATTCAAATCTCAAGATTAGCCTAGAGCACATATCTCAAGGCGATCTAAAATATTCAAATCTCCAGATCAACTAAGACCACCGATTTTGAGGCGATCCAAAATATTCAAATCTCAAGATTAGCCGAGAGCACATATCTCGAGGTGATCTAAAATATACAAATCTCAAGATCAACCGAGAACACATATTTCGAGGCTATCTAAATGTTCAAATCTCAAGATCAGCCGAGAGCATGGATCTCGAGGCGATCTAAATATTCAAATTTCCAGATAATCTAAAAGCACCGATCTTGAGCCTATGAAATGACTGTTGAAAATTTTTTTAACGTCTTGACTGGAAGACATGAGACTGTTGTTCCCAGATCAAAGCGCCTTTTAAGTGATGAAGGGAGCTATATTCTTGTATACATGACTGGGTATGACGGAGATGAATTTTTAAAATCTAATGATAATAAAGAACTTCAGAGCCATGATCTAGTTGATGCAGTGAAACAGATGAAAGAGAAGAACAGATTCAAGAAACTACTGATAATGGTTGATACTTGCCATGCTGCCACACTATTCCCCCATCTCCAGCCACCAGGTGTTTTGGTCATTGGGAGTATCAAGAAAGGAGAAAATTCATATTCTCATCACCTAGATTCACATATTACACGCTTGCTTTCTTTGAGAAGCTGAACATGTACAGCAATGCTTCATTGAGCAGCCTGTTCAATTTATATGATTCCCATTTGTTGATGTCCACTGCATCTTATAGAGAAGATCTCTATGGCAGGCCATTGAGTGAGGTACCTGTAGCGAACTTCTTTGGATTGGTCATGAAAACATTTCACACTGACCTTGCATATACCTGTTTCTCTATGGAATCTGAGCCTTATATATCTCTAGTTTTTTAAACCAATAGCCAGAGAATATTAGAAAGTGAAGATGCTCAAACTGATGCAACTAATGACAATGTGAAGGATAATTGCCCTTTCCATGCATGGTTGAAGGTTAGAAGACAAGCTGGATAACGAAAATGCCAAAAAATTGGTGTTATATGGTTTGGGCAGCATGGTACTTTTGCTAGTAATTTCAACTTTATTATCAATATAAGCATTGAAGGTATATGAATGTTATTATCCATGGGATACCATTTTTGTACCATAGATGGCATGTTTTCAGTTTTCACCATTCAATTATATCAATTGCTCATCTTTAGGTTGCAAAATTCAGGTAAAAAAAAATTCAAAAGAATTGTTCCACCATGAAAGAGATACGAATTTAAATAAAGGAGAATATGAGATGCATGTAATGCCATGCATGCATATATACACTCATGGGCTATCATTGGTTAAAGAGAAGAATTTTCAAAAAGGTAGGTCCCACCATCACATGAGAGTGAAGAAATTAAATGATGAGCATGAACTGTGAGGTTATTTTTTGTAAAATAAAATCCAAACATTATGCATGGGGAATATGATAAAAGCATAGGAGCATCCACCGGCTTGAAATGATGAATTTTTAAGGCATGCCTCGAGATTCGTGCTAGGCTTATAAACCTCACAAGAATACTCATTCCAGGCAGAGACAATTAATTTTAGAAAATATACAAATTTCAAGGAAATCATGAGATATATATCTCAAGACAGCAACAAGGCATGCAACGTGATGACGAAGCACATGCAGCAACTATTATGTGACAATATATATATATATATATATATATATATATATATATATATATATATATATATATATATATATATATACACACAAGTCAAAACCAAACAGCCAAGTCAAGATTCAAGATGTGAAAGAATCAAGATTTGAAATCCATACAAATCAGCAATTGAATTTAGCGGTTTGAAAACATCAAAAGTCAAAGGCCCAAAGAGTTTCACAAGTCAAGACTTGAAGGAAGTTTCACAAGCATAAAAGCCGAAGCTTATGAAAAGTCAAAATTAAGTTCATGATTCATCAATATAGAGAATTCATAACTTTAAATTCAAGTCAAACTCAAGATGCAAATCAAACCCACAATGCAAAATGTCCAAGACACAAGTTCAGACACAAGCCAGTCCACAAGTCAAGATGATTTCAAATTCCATGTATTTTCAATGAGTCTATGAATTCATATTTATTGAAATGAATGAAATTGTATACCATAACCTGTTTGCTTGTTCATACTTATTTTTTAATCGGAGCTTCCTATGACAATGTCCAGGGTAATTAACATTAAGGGCTTACCCGTAATGGAAGTCATGAACCCATAATCTTTTGAAGTCATAAAAAATTAAAATTTGATTTGTGATCCATTATTTTTAACTGGTCTAACCATAATTAAAGTCCGGGTGAGAAATAAAAGGAGCCCACAATGACCGATGTGAATCAGCTCCTGAGCCACCATTCTCTAGAGGAAGTATAGATCACAGAGGTTGACGATCCCCTATTAGCTAATATCCTCAATAGAATGGCGTAGAGAAATAGTACGCTTTGAAGAACGATCATTACGGGTCACCACGACCATAGCAATGGCCGTGGAGAGCCCGTGACATACTCACTTAATTTTTCCAGAAAATCACAACTCTCTTCTTAAACCCTTGGATATAGTCGCTCGGTCAATATTGGTTTGGTCAACTTCTATTAAATGTTTTGTTCTTTACAAATATATTTTAAAACACTTAATTGAATTATCTTAGAATATTTATTTTACATTGTTCATATATCAACATTTTTGGAAACCTCATTTTGCATAGAAAAATGAGAGAAGTCTACCTTTTGATATAGCTAATTTATTTTTATTATTATTATTATTATTATTATTATTATTATTATTATTATTATTATTATTATTATTATTATTTATTGTTATTGTTTTATTTTCATTGTTATTGTTGTTATTACCTTGATATTGAGCATGATGTTGCTATTCTCTTCTAGTTTTGTTACTCTAATATGTTGTGCATTGTCCCTCACTGAGTAACATTGATACTCACCCACTCACCTCTTTTTGTAGGTTTAGCAGAGCACAATGGTGGTGCATTAGGAGTTGTGTAGTGCAGTCTGCATCTGGTAATGGTCTGCTTAGACCTTACTGTTTTGTTTGAGCATGTTTAGTGGATTCACTAGGTTGTTATAGAGTTTTACTTGTTATTTGTTATATTTACTTTTCTATTCTTGTATTTGACAATTGCAAGGGCTGCTATTGTATACCTTCTTCTATATTTCTTCTCTTCTTGTATTTGTCTGACCAAACCGAGCCTTTCTTGAATCATTTGTGTGATTTGTTATTTTCATTGATGAAAGTGAAAAAGTATGAGCAGGTTTTTCTCTCTTGTAAGACTTGCGGCAATTCGAGGGTTGGATGGTGTGTATCCTTCTTATGGATTGTCAAGGCAATGTCGCGTGCCTGGCCTGAGGGTATAGGGCATGATAATTTTATTGGTATTAAAGCTGTAATTTTAACCTAATGGTTTCTTAGTGTGACAGGTGCCCAAAAGTGCACAGGTTTTCAAAGTAATAATACTCTAGTGAGAGAATAGTCGAATCCATAGGGAGTAGTGATTCAAGACAAGAGAGATTGCTACTTACCTAGTGTGACAATAATGGTGGTGAGAGAAAACAATGTGTGTGTAATAAACGGAAAATAAATATGAAAGACAAGAAAGTGCAAATAAAGAGTAAGGAGGAAACAATCAATGCAAATATGGGGTGCCCGGACAAAGCTCCCCATAGGACTAATGCTTCTAGTGCAAGACTAGTATTATACCTTCTAATTGATGTCTAATTAGTCATGGAAATCCTTAAGCACATGGTCCCAAACCTAAGGTCAACCGTGACTAGCTCCAACACTATGCCTTGGTACTAGGATTCACTATAACGCTTCACTCTGCTGATCGCTCAACTAAGCCCCAAGGGAGTCCATCTCCTAAACCTCACACTACGTGGAACTGCTTGGGGTTCTAGGGATTCCAAGTGATAGATCATGTTCCTAAGTGTAGTTCTAACCCTTTGATCCAGGCGAAAGAACCTTAGTCTCAATTAAGCCCCAGTAGTAGGATTCACTACAATCCCTTTACTCTGTTGCTCGCGTAACTAAGCCCCAGGGAAGTTCATCTCCTAGCACTTCACTCTACTTCGACCGCAAAGAACTCTTGGAACACGGAGGTAGGGTAAATCACACCGAAGGGGAAAGGAGACGTTTCGCTACCTCTCGACTCACCCTCTCGACCCTCTCCAATCTCGAGTAGTCTAATCCTATAGAAGTTATCACACCTTCAAAGGATAACCTAGATGATTCTCAATCCTAGTGTCACAGCTAAGGGAAAATCAATACAATTATCATGCAAGATTGGAACTCAATTAAAAGCATCAATTAAGAAAGCATAATAAAAGTCATAGAAACAATGTCATCCTAGGGTTTACAATTCCGAATACCCACTAGGGGTTTAGCTCTCCATGGAGCTATGCAAAATCAACAAAGTGTTTGTATCAATAAGCATAGAAAACATGAATAAAACCCCCTTATGGCCCGTGTTGATGGTCTTGTGAAGCCGTTTCGTCTTCTCCAACAAATCCCTTGTCAAGCCTAGGGCACACCTCGCCAAATCGATGCCGACGAAAGCTCCCCCAATAGCTATCTTCCAAAGGATATCAATGTCGATGTCGTAGACTTGCTCCAAAAGCCTCCCAAAATCCTCTCCATAAACTGCTACAGTACTCGCGCCCAAGTTGTTCCCGACTTCATGTTCTTTACTGAGGTCGTTGAATTGGGCACACAACCAACGGTAGATCATGTCGTTTTTTCTTTTCTCCTTATTGACGAGGTTCTTCAATGTTACACGGGCTAGACTTTATGAGTGTGACTGCCTTTGTGCCCCTCCAAATTATAGAACCAATTTGAGCGCATTGGAGGTTGGCACACACCCACAAGTCTAGAACCCGTGCCTTGATTCTTGCTTGGTCTAAGAAACTCCTCAACAAACGTGGGCATGACCTAATTTTGCTCATTTTCCTCTAACTCTTCTCCACAACCCTACATGCACAAAAAAAAACACAAATGCACACTAATCAATGGTAAAATCTGAGAAAAGTAATGCTCAATGTAAAAAAATAACACTTCGTATTACTTAAACACGAGCACTTATCAATCTCGACATGGCTTTTCTTCTATAACGACTAGTGGATCTAATGAGAGTCTTACATGTATAATTAGTGCATATAGAAAGTGAGTTTAGCTAGCTTTTGGTGTTCTTAGCGGCTAGTGGTTCCAGCTCTACAAGCATGTCTGTAACATTGGTGATGTTCTTACGCTTCTAATATTTGTTTTTAGTCTCCTAGCTAAGGCAAAGCCTAGTGCTTTGATTTGTGTGTTTGGTGTGGCAACACCAAATCTCAAGTTACGTGTAATGGAGATAAGAAGAGTTGAATGTGGATGGAAGCATCGAGGTGTAGTGGAGTTATTCTCTCAAGATAATAGTACTTGCCTTATCATCACCTTGTTGATCTCAAAAGGCGCAAAGTAGTGTGACAACTAGAGCCATCTTTAACCTGTTCAATGTAACGACACCAATACTTGGGATGTGTGCCTGGAAGATAAAAGCTTAGGATTGTTGGTTAAAGCATGGAAGCTAGTGGTGTGACGTGTCATGCATAGTATTTAGACAGCCTACTCGCAGAAGTACGGTGTAGACTTCATGGCCTACATTGCTGGAACTTGCCTTTAAGTAGAGGTAAGATTGAAGATTATTTTACTAGGATCGACCGACTTGGAGAGTCAACTAACATACCACCCATACGGCAACAAAGAATACCTCCTCCAAGATATGATAAACAGAGAGTAGAGAATTATCTCCTAGAGGAACAAATAAGGGAGGAAGAAGAAGCTCAAGCTGCCACTGCTGCTATTGTCGCTATTATTATTGCTTCTATGGATGAGCAAGGAAAAGTTGCAGAAGTGTTCGAAGAAACCTCAAGCCTAGCACTAATTGACCAACTCAGCATGGAACCAGTCAGGTAGGAGCAAGTTCAAACCCACATCTTAGTGCCACAAACACACCTGATAGTAAGCATGAGACCCATAAACTTCAACAAGATCATTGTATATGAGTTGTAAGACATCTACATGGAAGGGTACCACATACAACCACAACACATGTTGCAACTACGCAGATGGTACAAAGTAACTGGAGAGATGGCAACAACCTATGATGACGCTCATGCAGTTCTTCAATATAGTTCGGTAGTTAAGAAGAGGAATAAGAGAAAATGACGCTAGAGGCATTAGTTTAGATCTAAGGCTTGTTTTGTCAACAGTTATCCTACTGGGACTACTACTATTGTTGTTTTGCAGCCGGTGTGCATGTTATTTATGTGTGTTTTGCCGTTGTCTTGGCTATCTCTTTTTGTGCTTTCTATCCAAAACTTGTTGTGCCTTGGGACTTTATATCTTTATGTACATTTGTGTACTTTAATGATATGCAGTTGAGTGAGAGCTTTTCGCTTTGCTTAAGATTTGTGATTGACTCTTTGATGTCATTGTTAGTTATACACTGTATGATTATGGAGTGAGTTTTGGACAGAGGGAACATAAGGGATGGTAGTAGTTTCTGTGGACAGGCAGTATAGAGTGTCTCAGATTAGTTTTGTGCCTCATAATGGAAATTTTGGGGACAAAATTTCTCTTTTAGGGGGTAGAGTGTGAAACCCGGCCCTAGTTTGGGCCTCAGTTCTCATTAGGCATTCATGCATGTTCTAAGGGTTTGCATTAGTGGTATTTTTTGCATGTTGGCATATTGGTTTTTGTCTGAAATTTATCTGAAACCAGGGATCATTTGGTCTTTTTCCTACTTATTTTCTTATTTGGGGCAAAATAGTAATTTTGCCAAATATCTTTTAAAAAAAGATAGAAGAAAAAGAATTGGGTTGATCTCTCTCTCTCTTTCTCTCTTTCTCTACTGTCCACTATTCATCTTCTTTGATGTAGGGCTCCAAATCATTCGTAAATACTATTCATCTTCTTTGATGTCATTGTTCATCCAAAATTTTCAACTATTCATCAGCGAGATTCTGGCCGCTGATTTTGTTGATCTGAGTTGTGGAATTGTTGCTTGAGTAAGGTAGAATGCTTCTACCTTAATATTTCTTTGAATTTCTTGTTATGTTCTTCGGTTGATTCGTTTGTAGGGTTAGAACTCAAATCATTGTATCTTCTCTGATTTGGTCTTGTTTGTAGCCAAAATGATCCCTATGAGTTTGTGATCTTTGTGTGTCTTGATTTCTAGTTATAAATTTCTAGTTTTGGTGTTGTAAAACTAGATGATAATTGATGTTTCTAGCGGAGTACTGTAGCATCTAGATTGTTACTACAGCAACAAGAAGTGTTACTGTAGTTATACTGTAGCAATCAAAACCTTGTTTTTTTCTTCCCTATTTTAAGTAGAATTATAGATGTTAGTGTCAGGAGCCCATTGGTTCTTGTTGTGGGTGATTTGGGCATCATTTGAGTCGAATCGGCCCTAAATCGTGCGGACTAGGAGAGTCGCGTTAGTCATTTTCTGTTTTCTTGTTTTGGTTATTTTCATGTGTTATGTTTTTACTTACTACGGTCCAACACTGCAGTAGGGATCCCACTGTCCGACCTAATAAGAGGTGGCGTGGTCAACCCTGTGTTTACCCTGGTCAAGAGGTGTATGGAGCCATTGACGGGGTTTAGGAAGGGTGATACCTTCATTTATGTGAGAGACTTGGGGTTACCACACCGGGATCTCAGTGCCCAACGCCAAGGTAGGGCTTTTGATAATAAATGTATGAAAACCTTGGCGGGACCTAGCTGTGGTCATAGCTTGGTTAAATATGTTTTGGCTAGCTTCATGTTTTAGCAACCGGAACACTGGAGACCAACGCCAAGTGATGGAATTTTTATTATTCGATAAACCCTTAGCGGGGCCTTGCGTATAATCTCTCAGTCAATGTTGGTTTTGTCAACTTCTATTAAATGTTTTGTGCTTTAAAAATATATTTTAATAAACTTAGTTGGATTATCTTGGAATATTTATTTTACATCTTCGCATATCAGGATTTTCGGAAACCTGCTTTGTATAGAAAAATGGGAGAAGTCTACCTTTTAATATAGTTAATTAATTAATTAATTTATTTATTTATTATTGTTGTTGTTGTTGTTGTTGTTGTTATTTTTTATTTTTGTTGCTATTTTTGCTATTACCTTGATATTGAGCATTGATGTTGCTATTCTCTTATGACTTTATTACTCTAATTTGTTGTGCATTGTCCCTCACCGAGTAATGTTGTTACTCACCCATTCACCTCTTTTCCTAGGTCTAGCATAGCACAACAATGGTGCGTTAGGAGCTGTACAACAGCTGGCAATGGTCCATTTGGACCTTACTGTTTTGTTTGAGCATGTTTAGTGGATCCACTAGGTTGTTATATAGTTTTACTTGTTATTTGTTATCTTTTCTTTACTTTTCTTATATTTGACCGCTGCGAGGTCTATTGTTGTATATCTTCTTGTATATTTATTTTTTTCTTGCATTTGTATGACCAAGCCTCTCTTGAATCATTTGTGTGATTTGTTGTTTTCTTTGATGAAAGTGAATAGGTATAAGCAGGTTTTTCACTTTTGTAAGTCTTGTGGCAAGTTGAGGGTTGGATAGTGTGTATTCTTCCTCGAAATTGTCGTCACGGTGGTCATGTGCCTGGCCCACATATCAGGCCATGATAGCTACAACTCTAATTTCAATGTTCTTCTTTTTCCTGCCTTTATACCAATATGGATAACCTACGATCTCAAAACAATAACCAATAGTATGTCCCATCACTTCGACAATGAGTGCAAAATTTTTTATCCCCTATTTTGGAAGTTTTGCTATTTCTTGGGTTACTTTGAGTTATCTTCTCGATAGTGTCTGCAAAGAAAGCCGATGATTTTGGAACAAAGTGTGTTACCTGCTTCTATGTCTCAACCTGTTGAACTAGATAATATGCTCTATTGATAGAAGGTAAAGGATCCATTAAGTGTATATGGTTCCTAACCGATTCATAATCATCATTCAATCTCATTAGAAATTGCATCAACTTGTTCTTCATTTCCAACTCCATGAATTTTTCCATGACACCATATGCACACTTATCCAAGTGTCAAAAACTACACACAAGAACCCCATTGAGATTATTTAATTCATCCCAACACCTTTCTTTTCAATTTGGAATAATAGGTAGCCACATTTTGGGTTCCCTGTATTATTTGATGTAAATCTCTTTGGATTTGGTAGATTAAGGAAGCATTACTTTGTCCAAATCTCTCCTTAACATCACACCATAAATCATAAGCAGACTTAGCAAACAAAAAGACTTGAGAAAATTCAGCCACCATTGAATTAAGAATCCAACAAGTCACCATATAATTGCACCTTATCCACCTCTACAAATTTTGATCTGTACCCACTGGTTTTCGACAAGAACCGTCTATGAACCCTAACTTCAGTTTAGCACCCAAAGCCATTTGAATCGATCTACTCCACCCGAGGAAATTTGATCCATTAAAAAGTGCACTATTTAAGGTCATACCTGAGTGATCTGAAATTGTGAGATGCAACGGATCATTGATAAGGTTAAGCTGAGTGTTGGGGACATTAGAATCGCTCAACGTCATCAATGTTGTAGATTTTCAGTATTTTTTCTCTCAAAAAAAAAAAATCTTCCAAACCCTAACTCAATCAATTGATCTAATATTTCAGCAAAAGTGATTAATCACTCCTTGGTCTCAAATACCATGAAGAAATCAAATCAAAGAAGAAGAATATTTTTGGAGAAAAAATAAGAATCTATTTTCATTCATTTGCAAAGAAACAACCTAAGGTATTTAACATACAAGTATAGACTAATTACCCTAAAAAATAAGAACTGATTGCTAACAAAAAGGAACCTAAAAAGAAATAGTACAAATGTTACAACTATAAAAATAATACAAATATTACAGCTGTGAAGATACACATCTTTGATTGGAGCAATTTTCTCTTCAATTATACTTTGGAAAAGTTAATAAAATGATCTTATAATAACCACATTCAATTATGCATTTATCTTGCTAATGTACACATCTAAAGAAGCTCATGATCAATAATTATAATATTATTTGTCAAATTTATGAAAATTCCTTTCATGAACTTAGAATCATAAGAAATTTTTTAAGAAAAAAAAAAACATGCATATCAATACATAAAATGCATATTTTATGATGAATGGTTTAAAATAATAAAAAGCTGCAAAAGGACCAATACTTGAGGTGAATTATTAGTACTGTACCCCACCGAGTATTACAAAACAATGTGTAGCTTCATTCTTGGGTGATTAAGACATTGGTGCAGCTGAATGAATCAAATGAACGGCTTATCTAATTCAGAGAGTATTTTCATCGCTCAATGATTATCCAAAATTCATGCCTGGGCCCACATTTGTTTTAATATCGTGCCAATGAAAAGAGAGATTTAGTTGTTCAGGTGATCAATATGCATAGAAAGCTTTATGAATTGTTTTCTCTTAACTGTTTTTAATTTAAAAATAAAAAAAAAAAATAAAAAAAAAAAACATTTCACTGTTCATCACATTCTACACTATTCATAAGCACAATTCAATCACCCCATAAGTACTATAGTGACCGTGGCACAGCCATTGAATTTCAATTTAATGCTTAATCAAAGACATCCTTAGATTTGTTTTCAAAGGATGTCCGTCAATAATCAATTCTTGTATGTATATATATACATATAGGAGTGTGAATATAAGCCAACTAGTACGGAAGTAGAAATTCTCATTCATTTGCTAATGGGTGGAAAAAATACTCGCATATTGTATTATTTTTCACACAATATATGAGACGGTGGTGTGGTGTTTGGCTTAGAGTGAATAGCCTCTCTCCTATCCTTATTGGGTTGAGACCCTTAACTTTGTGGCATTATATGCTTATTTAATTATCACAAATATTTTTTTAATGTCATATGTGAGAGAGTAAGAGAGCAATTAATTTCAAACCGGAAAAAAAACCTAAAAACTAAATCCATAACTTTATTAGGGGATGGAAATAACATAATGTGTGTATATATAACCTTTACTTATAAAAATGCCAAAAATTCTTTTTTTAATCAAGATTTATAAAAATAAATAAATAAATAACGTAAAAGTTTTATTTAAACTATTTTTTAAAAATAGAAAAATTAAGAAAATTATCTACATGCACGACAATCAATAAAAATTTTCTTTTAAAATGTTGAAAAAATAAATTTATTTTTAAATCTTTAAAAACTATTTTTTAAAATCATTAAAAAATAAGAAGTTTGTAAATGTAGTATACTTTGAAATGATAGACTGAAAACACTTGCTATAAACACCTTCACTTAGGGCGTGTTTGGTTGGTTTCATTTAAGGGCGAAGTGACCGAGGTGCGCACTTCAGCTCGAATTATAAATGTTTGGTTCACTTAAGTGGTGAGTGAAGAGGCGATGTGACACCTCCATAGCTCTCCACTTCACCGTTTCCACTTCCCTTTTTAAAACTCCGAAGTCGGAGTTCAGCTGATTTTCAATACCTCGCTGAAGTCCCCACCTCCACCACGTGTGCCCACGTGACCTCGCTATTATCACCACCGTTCACACGGGTTGTCGGTTTTCGGTATGGTTCCATTGTGTTCCTTTTCTTGCTAGGGTTTCGTCCCTCCGCCGCCTCGTGCCGGGAACTTTGCCTTCTTGTTCGTCTTGTAGATCACTACTTGCTCAAGGTTTGTTCCTTCGTTTGGGGGCATTTTTTATGCCAGCGTTCTCTTCTCTGTGGATTTACCCTTTTTTTTTTTTTTTTTTTTTTTTGGTTTTGGTTTTTTTTTTAGTATTTTGAGGGTGTTCGTTTGGGTTTTCCATATGGTGCTCTTCTGAGATTGATGGCCGTGAATCGGCTTGTAAGGGTTTTTGGGTTTTTAGCTTTGGATTATTGTTGTCTTTTTTGAGAAGTTTTTCCCATGAATCTGACTGTAGGTTTTGGTGGGTTTTTTTTAATTTTTTCGTTGTTTTGTGGGTTTTCTTAAGCCGTTCTCCAGAGTGAGGTTTACAGGGTTTATTGTTGTTGTGTGGGTTGTTTTCTAGGGTTTTCGATATAGTTAGCCATCGTGTATTGTTGTTTGTTATCGTGGTTTCCCTTGAAATCCATCTGTATCGTTCGTCGTCTTCGTGGTTTATTGAGGTTGTCTTTCATAACACCGCCAAACTAGTGTGGTTTTCATCTGTTTTCCATTGTCGTTATCTGAGGTCTGTTATGAGATTTACTATTCAACTGTTTATTTAATTTGTTTTCATGGCTCCATCGATGTTCAGGTTTTTCTTTTGATGCAGTTTGGTGAGAGTTCTTGTTGCATCCATTAGTTTCTCTGTTTTTTCTATCTCCCAAATGTTATTCATTCGTTTTTATCCTTTGACAAATCCATGGATTATGTACTTTTCCATTACTAATTTCGTGACTGTTTATTTCATACTATATTCACACATTGGTTATCTATGACTTGTTCATGTTAGTGAAATAACCTTTTTTTTGTTGTGCCTGATGCAGAACTATTTGTTAAGCTTTATTGTGTTCGATTTCCTTGGTTTAATCGTTTTCATTGCTACAATTGCTTCATGTGATAATGTTTAATTCGTTTGTCATATACCTCTCAGTTCTGCTAGAATGTGTTACTGTGTTTTCTCAATATGTGTTTATTGTCTGTTTGCAAACTTTATAGTTGCTTCTTGCTATCTTCTTCAGTCAATTATGTTTATATTTTACTGTTTGCTGTATGTTTGCAAATTAAATAGTATACAACATAACTTGAATGAATCATAATTTTTCCATAAACTGTGTAGATGGATAGTTGGGCATTAGGTGATCGTGCGAGGCCCCTCGCTGCAGCCTTTTCAACAATTGTTGTCATTGTTGCGATTTTGTTTGAAGAGTTGCACATCCCTAGAACATCAAGATGCCCCATTCCGTCATTATTCAGGGACTTAACTAGGAAATGGCATATGAACCGTATCTTAAGGGGTGGGCGAGATTATTGTGTTAGCTACCTTAGAATGGACGTAGGCCCTTTCATGAATTTGGGTACTGTTATGAGTGACACACACCTCCTTGTCAACATGAGACATGTCTCGGTGGAGGGACAACTGGCGATATTCCTACACATTGTTGGCCACAACACAAAGAATAGGACAATGCGCATAGAGTTCCTACGGTCTGGTGAAACTATTAGTAGGTACTTTAATAATGTACTACGCGTAGTGTGCTCATTGCGCGATGACTTTGTTCAGCCCCCTACCGGCAATTGTCATCCCAAGATTGAGACCAACCCTAATTGGTATCCCTTTTTCAAGGTAATACTACATGGTCAAGACACATAATTCCATTAGTGAATCTTTCATAATGTTTAGGTTTCAGGAAATGATTTTTTTTGCTCCTATGTAGGATTGTATTGGTCTTTTGGATGGCACACACATAGATGCGTCAACCCCCGCTTACGAGTTGCCCCGTTTTAGAGGTAGAAAAGGCCCAACCCAAAATGTGCTCGCCGTTGTGAATCCTGACCTCAGGTTCACATACGTGCTAGCGGGGTGGGAAGGATCGGCAAATGATTTCACAGTCCTTAGAGATGCACTCGCGCGACCACAACCCGAGGGTCTGAAAATAATAGAAGGTTGCGCACATTAAATTAATTGTTTTACAAATTTGCAATTAGTTATGTTAATGCTAATGTTTCTTTTAGGAAAGTACTACTTGGTAGATGCGGGCTATACAACTATGAATGGTTTCATAGCCCCCTATCGTGGGGTTAGATACCATCTCAAAGAACACAATGGAAGGGCACCATTAGATCCCAAGGAATTATTCAATCTTAGGCACTCTATGTTACGATCGAGAGTAGAACGCGCGTTTGCAACTCTCAAGAATCGATTCAAAATACTTACGTCCCATCCTTTTTTCCCGTACAAGACCCAAGTCTTACTAGTACTTGCATGTTGCATCATCCACAACTATATTGCGGGGGTCGATCCAAACGACCAGATTTTAGGCGATAGAAACATTGAAGATGAGCATCTGGTTATCTCGCAATCTCGTTCACAATGAGAACAACATGTGGAAATCAGGCAATGGGTTGAATTGGGGGACAACATTGCGAATGATATGTGACGCCAATACAATCCTAGAGACTGAACTATGTTTGCTGCACTGAAATGTTTTTTTTTCCCTTACAGTTTGACTGTGTTATACTACTGTTTCATTCACATGCCTTTAACTTCTCGTATTCCTGTTTAGTTTAACTATCTCGTTCGATAATGTGCTTGTTTTTTAATTCGTGAAGTACTTAATATCTAGCATTTTATGATTTGCAATTGTTAGAATCATGGAAGGTGTGAACTGTCCGGTTGATGGTCCCAGTGCAAAGACTGTAAAAGGCAAACGTGGAACCCCTAACAAGAGGTGGAAGGCTGAGTTTGACAACTTCTTGATTCCTATTGTTTCAAAATACAATGTAAATTACTAATTAATGAGAAAATTAACAAGATTAGAAAATAGTTAATTCTCTAATACACAAATTACGAAAAAAAAACAAAATATAAGGGGGTAATCTCACCACTTGCTGAAGTGGTGACTGGATCCCCACTTCTGAGCAAACCAAACACCATAAACTGTCGGAGTGAGAACTTCCAGAATTTCACTTCCACCAACCAAACACATGAACTGGTCACTGTTCTGCCACTTCAAACTGTAACCAAACACACTAAAGTAAGGACTTCAGCTGAAGTGCCACTTCCTGACTTCAGTTACTTCGGTAGACCACTTCTGAACCAAACACGCCCTTACAAGTTAGGAATGAATGCACTAAGAGTGTTTTTAAATGCCCTCAATCATTATCCTCGGAAAAGGAATCATTGATTACATATTCCTTTTCCTTTGTTTGGATGTTATTTTATGTAGCTAATCATTAAGGGTCGGTGGAATTCATTACTTCCACCAAAAGAATAAGTTATTCCCCCAACTTGTATATCCCAAATTAAAACCTAATTATCTTTAATTAACTTAATAAATTAATTAATTGTATTAACTTGATTAATTCAGTTAATAAAATAATCAATTAACTTAATTAATTAATTGAGTTAATAAAAATAATTAATTGTGTTAATTTAATTAATTAAATAATTAATTAACTTGATTAATTCAGTTAATAAAATAATTGATTAATTTATTAATAAAATAATTAATTAACTTAATTAATTATGTTTATAAAAATAATTAATTGAATTAAGTTAATTAATTAATTTAATTAATTAATTAAGTTAATAAAATAATAATTAATTGTGTTAACTTGATTCATGAAATAATTAATTAACTTTATTAACTTAATTATTTAAGTTAATAAAATAATTAATTGTATTAACTTAATAAATTAAATAATTAATTATATTAATTAAATTAATAAAATAATTGATTAACTTAATTAATTAATTCTTAATTATCAAAATATATATATATATATATATATATATATATATAATTATTTTTTAAGAAGTGTATAAAAGTAATTGTCTCACATATTCTGCACTTACTTTTTACATTCCCAATGCATAACTTTCTCTAACCAAATGCAAACAAGTGTATAAAAGTAATTATCTTAAATATCCTCTACTTACTTTTTACATTCTCAATGCATAACTCTCTCTAACCAAATGCACCATAAAAATACATCATACCTTTAAAAACGAAACATTACATGCATATATGTATATATCCCCTGTAAACTATGAAATTTCAGAGAAATCACTAAAATAATTATTTGTATGCCCTTTACTAAAGCAAACCTGAATTTGCATAGATAGCCCTATGATCAAAATAAAAATGAGTTATATACATATAAATATAAAAACATATTTGCCTCCGTCTTTAATCTCATTTTATTACCATCACAACAAGTCTGGTTGTTCTCTTCCCATCCCCCTTTCTTCTTTTAATTCTTTGATTTCAATTACACGAACATATCAATCACATATAACTGATTCAAATCAATTTCACAACATATTTACTGTTAAAGAAAAATAGAAAATATAAAATTTTCAAATGGATGAATCATACTCGGTTATACAAACAGGCTCAATTGGGGGCAAAACTTGATGAAAGGATTACATAGATTAGTAAAGTGTGGAACATTAAAATATTCAAAAAGAAATAAAAAAAGAAAGGCAAAATTGAACAATAATGAGAATTTACTCCGAAAACTAGAGAAAAACAACAACACTAGTAACAAATTAAAAATATGTAACATAAATTATGTCACAAGAGAGCAAGACCCTAGCAATGGATACAGAGGTACTGTGATGGGATGCTTACCTATGTTGGAAAAAAAATATATTAAGTTTGTTTCCATGAAGTTTAAAACCTCCTGTCTATGTCTACATTTGTGACAACCATCCCTCTTCATAATATGTGGATGAAATCCTACCTATAACACAAGTTAATAGCTTCCATAACAAATAAATTTATCAATCCCATGGAAAGAAGAAAAGGGGAAAAAAGAAGCAACACGTTCTCATGAATACAGGGGAAGAATATCCAAACCAGTTCACTTCAATTTATCAATTTCTTTCTCCCACTTAAGTCCAAACATTTGGCGACCAAACGGGACAATAAGATTGTAACGAAGAACCTGCATATTGAGCAAATCACAGCTCATGACATTTACACTAGCAATGGATGGAATTTTAGGCCATTGAGTTGCACGTTAGAGAAGAACAAGAAAATTAAAAAAAAAAAAAATTCAAAGACCTGTTTACCTTATCATTGATTTCCCACATTTGAGACTTAAGACACTGAGAATCTTCAAGCCATTTGGAATTATCATGATCTGAACTGCGAGTCCAAGCTTTCTTCATTGCTAACCTCCATTCTGCAATCTTGGATCGGATTTCTTTGTTCAGTTCAACCCACTCAGGAGCGCACCCATTTCTGGAAAGTATTCTATACAAGGTGTCCTCCGCAGGATCTGCATGAGGGTTTGTACTCAAATCAAGAGGTTTTCCTTTCCCAGGCAAGTTCTCAAAGTGCCCTTCTTCCATTGAGTGCCATATTCTTTGCTCCACAACATTAACTATGTCAGTCTCAGACCTGCCTCAAACACAAAAATTTTGGTAATTGAAAGAGTTACTCTTCAGCTGGACATTTTATCCAGTTGATAATCGAAAATAATTCACTTTTCCTTCATAGTTTTTTCTTCAAAAGTGAGTCCATTTTAGGAATCTTACTATAAGCGATATGACTGAAAGCCCAATACAAAAATAATATCAGAATAATGTAGTGTGTAAAGATACCAAAAACTTGGGACTCGACTAAGGATTAGTATTCAGTAATATGAAGTTTCTGAAGAGATTGTAATGAAATGTTCAACAGCTTGACCATCAAGCCTAGCTGATATATTAAAAAATATGATATTGCAATGAGCACTTTAAGGCTTGATACAATCAAGCCTTAAAGTGATTATTTTGAGCAGTTGCACTTAAAGTATGAACAATAGGTATCAGATTCAAATCACTTCTTTTTGTTGTGCCAATAAAACACATCATCAAGTGTGAAAAATGAGCATAAAATAGAACATAATTCTGGCTCAAACTAACAAAGTTTAAAGAATGAAATTTGTAATTGAATAGGAGTAAAAACACAACTTGAATCCTGCTTTGAGCTGAAGCATAGTTCATGATAGGAGGTAATATTCCATGCATGTATTCACTCACTCACATGAACTATTTTCCCTAATTGATGACATTGGATAAGATTTACTGATAGGATTCCAATTTGACACCAATTCAATTCAGAAATACAAGGAAAGTTTTAAGCATTATAAAGAAAGCCCTAGAAATTAGAAATCCATTCAGAATTGGGAGAAATAGAGGGGACCTGATCGCATTCACTCGGCCTCGGAGCTCGGGAGGAAGCTTCCGATCGTTGATAGCGTCGACGACGGAGGAGAGGCGGTTTGCAAGCTTCTTCTCCCGAGACCGCGAGGAGGATGTGGCGGTCGTGGGGTCGGCGTCGGCCCTAGAGGAGGACCATATGGGGCGGAATCCAGCTCTGAGATGGGGAAAGAACCACCGGGTACGGTGGCCGGCGAGAGCTCCGGCCATCGATGGAGCCAGAGAGGAAGACGACGACGAGGCCACAAGAGAGAGGAACACCGCTTCGTGCGGTGGTCTAATTAGAGACGACGAATGAACGGCTTGGATTCTCTTGAGATTGAAGTCATCGACCGACACGAATCTCAATGAATGACAACGAGAAAGGTGAAATACGTAATTGGTCCTTGAAGGTTCTCCCGTGAAGAACAAAAATATTTGCATTTAATTTTTTAAGTACATAAATATTATTATTATCATAAATTGAAAGAATAAACTTAGACCAAAACCGGCACAAACCTTCATTTTCATGTCTTAACAAAATTTAAAATTAAATTAGATTTTACTTAAATTGAATGAAAAAATAAAATTATAAAGTCAAATGGAAATCACCATTGGTGACAACCAAAAGAAAGCGAAGCACTAAGGGACTAATCGTAAATTTTAACTTAACAAATTAAACAACATAAAAAAAAACCAGAAGATGTGGCTGCTGGGATTCGAGCCCAGGTCTCCACGGCCACAACGTGGAATTCTAACCACTAAACTACAGCCACATTTTAATTACTTAAACTAAATAATTAATCAATTTAACACATTCTTACACACATACAAGTTCCTTTTAATAACCAATAACAAAATATATATAACGACATACAAATCAAGGCCAATTGCACTCAGGAGTAAGGGAATGATCCCTCTTAAAATCCTTGCAGTAATCATACACCAAAAAATTTCTCTGAGCCCATCTCATGGCTAAGTTCTGGTTCGGACCAAGACCACTACCATAAACTGAAGACCGAACAGGACGGCAACGTAGAGAAGCATAGGCTGAACAACCATGAATAATAAAGTTGGTATATCTCGCAATGAACGGCTCATAACGATAATCCGCAGGATACCTCCCATCGTCTGTGGCCCATGAAGACGCATCCCATATCGACCCATACACCCACATTGGTCTTATTGGAAATGTTGCAGCACTTTTCTTTTGGTATCTCCGTATCGGCACATCATCCACCAAAAATCTGAAATATATATATACTCATATTAATAGTAATATAATTATTTTGAAAAGGCCAACGGTCGCTAGATCAATTGGCACCAACTCTCTTACGAGTTAGTGTCAATTGACGCACGTATATGTTTCTGACTTATTTTTTAGAGGACACTTCTCGTCTTGTGTCAAAAAATAATAATAATAATAATAATAATAATAATAATAATAATAATAATATATATATATTGAAAAGAACATAATAAATAAATTAAGTTTTTAAGATGTTACAATGGGAGAAATGGGTAGTGTTTTTATTCCCACTCTGGTCCAGTTCATTGAATGGGAACCACTCGGTGCACGGAATGTACCTTGCCATTACTAACTCACAGTTCAAGTTCATTGCTCTTTGTCCACCATTTATTTGCACCCATACCTCTATGTCATTTTGTTTTGTATTAATGAAACTAATACCTGGTCTTAAATGCCGACAAAATTAATAAACTCATAACTAAGAAAGGAAAATATTTACCATCATGTATTAATTCAATTAACATTCAAAATAACAGTAAAAACACAAATATTAATAATATCAGACAGCTCTTATAACAAAAGAGTTAGATAAGTTGTGACTTGTTAATATTTCTCACAAATATATATATATATATATATATATATATATATATATATAACAAAATAATTGAATGAATATATCAAAAACAAAATAAAAAAACTCAAAATATTTGCACAGTAATAAAAAAGTAAAAAACCTTATCATAACACTCTAAAATTCTTTTAGGAAAATACATATTTGGATAACATTCATTGGTTTTTTTTACTCATATTTTTTTCCCAAATTTAAGCACAAACATATATGAAAATCTTGAAGATTATTAGGAAATCATATAACAAGAATTAGGAAGAAAAAGAAAAAGAAAAGAAAAGAAAAGAAAAACTCACATGATTTCATCAGGATTCCAAATGATAGCATAATGGTGAAAAGCAGAAGTGGGATCAAACCACAAGTGAAACTTCATTTCTCTACCAATAACTCTGCCATCACCACTCCCTCTCACATAAACATTAGTCTGCAAAGTGTATGGATTCCCTGGAGTTGTTCCCAAGAACTCAATATCCACTTCATCATGAAACCCAGGATGTGCTTGATTATTAGAAAGCTAAGTAATCAAAAAAAAAAAAAATACATCAGCATCATTAATAAAACATAAAATTATACTCTCTTTAAGTAGTAGGTTGAATGAATTTAATTTATAAACTCACATAGAAAGCAGTGATAACTCCAGCAGTGTAACCAGGTTGGAGCTTGATGGAAGCACCAAAGTAGCCATTCCTGAAAGGCCTAGTGGACTTGAAACCACTGCCAGAGTTTCTGTCAAGCCAGATGCTGACTTGGCCATGGTGAACATGTTGGTGTTGAGCTCCCCAAAGGTTTTGGAAGCCATAGTGGAATGCTAGAGGTTTGAAAATTTTGCTTGGATAGTAAGATGGAGATGGTTGAGCATTAATGGTTGAAAATGAAATGAAGAAGAAGAGGAAGAGAGTGGAAGGAAGAGTGTGAAGAAAAGCCATTGGTTTTTGGGTTAGAATGAGAGAGTAATGGTTATATAAATAGGCGATGAATTTTTAAGGGAAGGGGAGTTTTGGTTAAGGAGTGAAGTGAATGAAGGGAGAAGGTAAAGATAGTGAACAGAAAAGGCATGAAAGATCAATCGGAGGGCAATGATTGGAGGGTGGTGACTTGTGTTTCTTCATCAAGTTTAGTTTTTTTTTTTTTATTATTATAACTTTTTTTGCTTTCTTTAATATATATATATAGTTTTGTTTTTTTGGGAGATATATTGGAGAGCTCGTACCTGTTGCCAACGGCCGCTAGGTCAATTGGCACCGGGTCTCTTGCATAGAGTGTTCGTTTCTGGGAGGATCAAAGATTGAACCTCTGTCCGTGTAAGGTGAGAGCACGGGTGACGTTGAGCTTGCAGGTGCGCTCCACGCTCGTACACGTCCTTGACTAACCCTTAGATTGGGAGGCACTTGTCGTCTAATGTCAAAAAAAAAAAAAAAAAAGTGCGGCACGCGTCAAAAATTAATCATGCACCCTAAAGATCCTTATCCAATGACAAGAATTTTTTGGTTGCAAGCCCATATCTACACTGGGACCGATCACCATCACATGCGTCATGAGAACTTGAATTCTACAAATTTGAAGGTTCCACACCGCACTTTTCACCGTGGGCTAGTACCAATAGATCATGAACTCTTTGATTATATTTGGACCATTTTTATGATTAGTGAATAGAAATTAGTTTATATTTTTTGTTAAAGAATAATATTAATATAAAGGTTTGAGTGCATTGTTAATCTATAAATTTGTTATATGATTTTAAAATATATTAAAGACATGAGTCACTTTTTTCCCTAAAATTATATTAAGGGGCATTTAAATTCAATTTTTTTTCACCCAAAAATGCTTAAAAACACATATAAATACAGCTAGTCTTCTTTGAAAAGTATTTATTTGATAAAAATAGCCCATTTGGGCTGTTTTTTTTTTTTTTTTTTTTTAAACTAAAATTTTAATAACACTCATAAAAACACTTCTATAAAAATATGAAATAATTAACAACTTTTTTTACTAAAAACATTGAACTTGATTAGATTTTTAATTAAGGATGTGTACACATGGAGCACTCTCGACCATTATGCACATTCACGCTTTGTGAGAAAAGAGAATCAAATTCACGTCTCACTAAAAAAAAAAAAAAAATGTCGGTGAACTAAGAGCTTTTTGATAATACTATTTTATATTAATAAAACCAAACTTATATTAAAATAAAGTTTAAAGCCATTAATGATGTATGAAATAAAGATTACTATTGTCTTGGCCTCTCAAGCCACTTTTCATAATTGTACTAATACTGCTAGATTAGAAATCCTTTGATCATAAATTATTTTGTATTTTTGTTAAAACTTAATATTAATATAAAGGTTTAAGTACATTGTTGATTTATATATTTTTGTTGTATGATTTTAAAATATCTTAAAGACATGGATATGCTTTTTCCTTAAATTATATCTAGGAGCATTTAGATTCAAATTTTTTCTCCCAAAAAAGCTTAAAAAATATATAAAAACATCTGATCGATCTTTTTAAAAAAAATATTTATTTGATAAAAATAGTCTATTTTGTGTTTTTTAGCAAAAAATTTAATAATTCTCGTAAAAACATTTCCAAAAGAATATAAATTAATTAGCATCTTTTTTTAAACCAAAGACATTAGACTTGATTAGAGTTGTAATCATGGACGTGTGCATGCACATAGCATACTCAACCGTCATGGGACTTCATCCTTTGCTAGAGAAAGGAATCAAATTTGTGTTTCACCTTTCTATTTTGTACAAATATTGAGTAGTGCAGGCTTGACCATCTTACTTTTTACTAGGGGTGAGCAAAAAAATCCGGATCTGATGATCCGATCAGATATCCAGTTTTTTGACCGGAATTTTTTGGGTACCTGATCCGATTTGGATTTTCTTCTTTTTTACTCTTAGACCATATATATATATATATATATATATATATATATATATATATATATATATATATATATATATGTATATATACATATATATATATATATATACATATATACATATATACTCTTCTATGGTTAAAAGTAAAACGAAAAAAAATTTAAATCCTTGTCTCCTAGTCCTCAACGTCTATCACCCCGCCTCTTCTCTCTAGCCTCCATCCCTATCTAAGATTGATGCTTCAGAAGATATTTGATTTTTTTTTTTTTTTATTGTCTAAGATTGATAAAGCTCTTTATTATTTTTTTTTGACTTTTTTTTGTGGGGTGAATAATGTAAGGTTTTAATCCTCTTAAGTTTTTCATATTTGTTTGTTTTTATGAATGTTGATGTTCTTATATAAAACAAATCCGTGGAGTAGATGAAATTTAAATTCGGATCCGGATATCCGATATCCGATATCCGATCAGGTTTAAACCGGGTACCCGGTTTTCAGTACCCGTTTTAAACCGGATCGGATATGGGTCGAGTTTTTGCCAATCTGAAAAATCGGGTACCCGATCCGGTTTTTTGCTCACCCCTATTTTTTACTAAGTACTAACAGTACCGATTTGACCACCTTATTTTGAAGTAATTACTGACTAATGTAGGTTTGACAGTCCGACCGATGGCGGTTTGATCGCCCTACTTCATAATAATTATTGATCGGTGTAGGTTGAACTAACCAACTTCTTAATAATTTTTTATCGGTGCAGTTTTGACCGTCCTATTTTCTAATATTTTCATGATTTTTTTTAAAAAAAATAAAATGTAAATAAAATGTAATATATATATCAATTAAAAGTTTTTAAAATTTTAAAAATTCTTAACAGCAACCAAGCTTTTTTTAAAATAAAAAAATAAAAAAAAATGAAAACGGGAGAAGCTCTACTTTTTTTTTATTTTTATTTAAAAAAAAAAGGTTGAAAGCGAGAAAAGTTTTCCCGGTAAAAACTTGCACATTTTAGTAAATAATTCACAAAATGTGTAATTCCGTAATTATTATTATTATTATTTTACAATATTAAAAAAAGCCTAAAATGATGTATTGATATTTTAAAAATATTACCAATATATGTTTTGACCGTTGAGCAAAGAATATGGACTTTAAGGAAAGAGCCGTTGGTGCATTTGCACCACAAAATGGCAACACGAAAGGACCATTGTAAGTCCTACTCCACATGAACAAAGGTCCCTATAAGTTGTTACTCAAACGGTAACCAAGACCTTATATAAGTTTGCTCAAATGGAGCTCATTTTACCGTTGAAAGTTCTGGATAACTTGCAAGACTTTTCATAATAAGAGGCCAAATAGAACACACGTGAAGTAGGAAAGAGAATTGGAACAAAAATAGGAAAAAGTGATAACCCATGAGGGTTGTCGGCTATAAATTTTTCTATTAATCTAGTTTCCAAGGTTTGTGAAAGAGTGCAATGGCTTTTTAACTTTTATTCTAAATTATTATTTATTTTTGGGTTTTTTTTTTTTACAGTAGTGAATTCACCGTAACATTTACCAATTGTGAGACAAAATTTGAATACCCGATCTTAAGTGTGGGACTTCCGTGCTTTTAGTATAGCACAATACCAATGTTGGTTTTTTTTTTCTTGTTGTCTCTTACAAAATTAGAAAATAATTAATATATTTGTATAAAAACTATGGTTTTTTTTTACAATTTTATAAATTATTTTACTTATTTATAAATCCCTAAAAAATTAATTAAATATTTTTTCAAAATACTAAACTATTCTTTTTCATTCATATTTGGAAAAAGGTGAAAAAAAACCAAAAACCAAAAATTATTTTTATATAATTTTATAAGTTGAATTTTAACCATAATTATATATAATCTTTTCATGTAGTAATTGCCCATTTTATAGGGGTATGCAAGTAATTTTATTTTAATTGGACTTCTTAAACCACTTGTGACACCTTTGGCTATTATTTATTTTATTTTCTAAAATAGAAAATATTTATTATTTTACTTATTTTATTATCTAAGTGAAAACAATAACAATAATAGAAAACATACATGTCTAAGATAAAAAAAAAATGACCATATTTTTTTATTGAAGGGTTAAAACAAATAATGATCCTCACTCCAAAGGCGGTGGCAGCTTTAAATCTATGATAATTGGTGCTGATATTATTATTATTTATTTTTAACTTTGTGATTTATTTTTATTAATAAATTTTTGGATTTTACTAGAATGACCATCAAAGATGAAGGATGATTTTGACCTCATCAGTAACAACTTGGATCCAACAAAGGATGTCTACCATACGTAAAGAATATGTGAGACACCACAGACAATATTGTAAAATTTTAATTATTTTTAAAAAATAATAGCACTAAATAATTATTGTTTGTGAATATTTAGAAAAACTAAAACAGCTTTCAGTTTAGTAACACTAGTTTTACCATAAAAGATTTAATTTGTAATGTGCATAACTAAAATTCAAAATACATTGGATGCAATTAGGGTTGTAAATGAGCCGAGCCGAGCCGAGCTTTGCCTTGTTCAAGCTTGGCTCGTTACTATTTCATCGAGCTTGAGCTCGAGCCGAGCTTGAGCTCGAGCCGAGCTTTCTTCGAGCTTCATTTTTCAGGTTCAAGCTTGGCTCATTACTATTTTAACCGAGCTCGAGCTCTAAACGAGCTTATTTCGAACTTCATGCTCGAGCTCAATTTGTTAAGAAAATTTGAAGCTTAGACTAGTCTCGTTAGCTTGATTAAGGCTTGATTATTTTTTTTATTTTCCATTTAACTTAATGAACTAGATAACCCGAGCTTTTAACGAGCTTAGCCTTCAAATAGTAGTTTACAGCCCTATATGTATGACTCAAGTTGACAACAACGACATAGTCACATATACACCTTAATATACATATATATATATATATATATATATATATATATATATATATATATATATATATATATATATATATATATATATATATATAAACGAGCTTGTTCATGAGCCAAAACGAGCCGAGCTTTCAGTTGCTCAAGCTTGGCTCGTTTATTAATCGAGCTTGAAAATGAAGCTCAAGCTTGGCTCGTTTACAATATGAGTTGAACACGAACGAGCTCTTATCGAGCCGAACACCGAGCCGCTCACGAACGGCTTGGCTCAAATACACCCCTAGATGCAATGATATTAAGAGTCCCTAACTATAGATGTAGACTTGCAATCCAAACCAATATCAGTCGGGTGAAAATGCATGGGATAGTTCTCACATGGCCCTTTTATATTTATTTATCACATTTTATAAAAAAGATATATATATATATAAAATAAATTTTAATCTTAAAATATTTAATTTTTATTAATATGAATTAAGTTTGGACATCTAAAACAAATCCGTTTAATTTAATATTTGAAAAAGAATTTCTTTTAGACCGAAACTTTTATCACATCACCGACATCCCCTGTGCATTTGATAGCTGGTATTATAATTTCTAAAATATTTTTAAAATTATGACAATTTATTAAATAATTCTAAGAACCTGATTTTGTATTGTATGGCTATGTTATGTTTAGACTAGGCATGTGAATAATGAGTAAATCAAGTTTTTGTTTTGGTTTGATTTTTTTTTTTTAAGTAATTGGTTCTTAATTTTAAAAGCGATAAATACAAAATATTTTTTGGGATACAGACAGCTTATGTCATGTAAGATGAAAAAATTTTAAAATTTTAAAATACTTATATTTTAATCTTATTTGATAAATGATATAATATAAATTGGACTCGTGTATATCACTAAAATTATGTGACTTTAATTAATAAAAAAAGTATTGTAGGGTCATTCTCAAAACATGCCTAATAAATGTCAACTCACTAAAATTAGGTCTATTATTATTATTATGCTATTTAAGTAAAGTATTTATATCTGATTGAGAAAGTAAGTTTAAATATATATTAACTCATACAGGATGAGAATAAATGAATGAGATATTAACTCCACACTATATACATCCGTGACTTGGTTTATCTATATTTAACAAAAAAAAAATTGTCTCTTATAAATTCCTATACTAATTTATTTTTATATAATATCACTTTCATTTTTCCTGATAAACTCCTAAGCTCCTAACTAACAGGGTCTAGCTCATTTTGACAACATTAGTGTACTTATTTTTTTTTTATGAAATGCAGATGTGGCAGTGAGATATGCAAACATCGAGTTAATCTCTCTACATATGTGGTCTCATCTTTTGTAAGCTAAGATTTAAATTTATCTCTTATATTAGACACAAATACCTTACAAAAGAGACCAGGTGCTAATAAATCAATATGTTATTTACCTAATTTTTTTTCTTTATTTATTAAAAAAAATTAGTTAATTTTTTTTTTATCTCTTTGATAACCACTAATTTACATTAACAGTTAACATATTATCATTAATATAATTACTAGATTTAAATTTCTACAAATGTTAAAAATAAATAATAATAAAATAAAACGAGAAAACCTTGTAGTAAACCTAAACGCTAATTATGAGTTACATTATTTGTTAAAGTACTTAGGGTTAAACTAGTTAGGTTAAAATTCAAAAGTTTGAAATTATTTCTCAATGAAAACTTTTATCTGATTCAGTTAATATTGACAAAATTTATATTAAAAGCATAAAATAATTATTATTTATAAATTATCTAAATAATTAAATCTTATTCGTATATAAACAGGGGAAAAAAAAGTAGGCTTAGTAAGTGCCGACACTTTTAACAAAATATGAAATGTGAAAGGTTAGGTAGATGTCATGCTGTCAAGGTTACAAGATGTTGCTGGCAGTTCAAGGAACAAAATATTAGGGTTGGTGTGATTCCCATTAAGGCCACAAAATCAAGGAATGCATGCATTCATCCTCTTCAAGGACAACAACAACTTACACATGCTCACAAGTAGCCCAACATGTATGCAAAGAAGCTTCACACTGTCAGCCCCATCTTTTTTTCTTTCTTTTTTTTTTTTTTTTTTTCTCTTTTTTTTCTTTCTATAAAAAACACAAATGGGATGACCGTATATATGGGGTCATTTCACTCAAGGTAACAAATATTTGTATTTTATAACACTGTGATCACAAAACTTTAACACAAATACCACTTAATTTTTCTCAGGTCGCACGTGAGGCCATAATGGTCTGTTTTAAGATTGTTTTCAATGAGTGTGATAATGTGGCGCTGATATGGCGTAAAAAAACTGTCTTAAAATAGACAATTATGGCCTCATGTGCAACCGAATTTTTTTTTTAGTTTTTATGTTAAAAAAAAATTGTGATCACAACATTATAAAATGCAAACATTTGCTAGCATGAGTGAAATGAACTCCCTATATATAGTCAAAAATATGCCTATGACCGAAAATTAATGGTTCAGTTATGTAGCTTCACCTAGTGATATAAGGATTGGGTTGCAAACTTACTTCCACATCAGAAACACTTTGCTATGATTACATCCGGCATGTTTTGAACTCGGGCAATGTAAGTCCCACAAATCAAATTTTACATAGTAGAGCTAGTGCCGCATGGGCCAAGAGCCCTCTCATATGCTCTCGACCTTCTATTTAAAGGCATGTCGAGCTATGCTATTGTATTTCTCAATACTATATAATACACACACACACACTAAACGTCATCCACGGGTTTACACATGATGAGGTTTACACATAAAGAAAAATAAAAAAAAGGAGAGTTTGAGTGGTGTTAGGATTTAGAGAGAGCTTGTGAGAGGGGAACATAACATATATAATTTTTTTAAAAAATTTATTGAATTTGTATTTTAAAAATAATGGTTGCATATACAACATTAATTTATTATATAACCATAAATATATAATGTTTTATATTTATATACTCTCTCCATTGGTTTTTATCTGTCATAATTAACCGAACCTCACATAAAAAAAAATTAGTTATTTTATAAAATTTTATAAAAAATTTAGTTATTTTTTCAAAGTTATTCATAATTTATATCTTCATATTTTTCTCCATATTTAATTCCAACAATAGAGTTGAATAAAGTGTAAAGGGTAATTTTGAAAAAAATTAATTAATGCTTCTTAGTGTTAAAAAATGACAGATAAAAAAAACATAGATTTGTGACAGATAAAAAGGAACCAAGGGAGTATGAACTAATCTAACTTTTAACTTCATATAAATAATAATTAGTTAATTTCATATAAAATTTTTATGTGTGTATATGAAAATTATAGTTATATGTGAAAAAAATTATCAAAAAAATTTCAAGTAGGTTCTTTACCAAAATAATTCTTAAAAAGACAAATAAGTTTTCAAAAAACAAATAGCTTTTAAAAAAATGCATGCAAGCTGTGGTTTTTATAAAAAAATAAAATCCAATAGAATTCTAAAAAAAATTGTTGAGTTGAAAATATTAAGGAAACAATTTTTTTTTTTTTTTTTTTTTTTAAATCTAATCTAGGGACTTGATAGGATGACTTGGTCATTTTGATAAATAAAATGCCCGTTGGCCATTGGGATAATTTTTTTTTTTTTAAAAAATAGGACTATGTTGAAAAAGCTTTATATGTGCTCATTTTACTTTTGATCTAATTAAGTGTAGGGGCCATGTGGTCTACAGAATTTTATATTACAATCGGGAATATGATTACAAGAAATATGATTCCCAATTCATATTGACGGAAATATGTGCAAGTTTTGTTTGGTTGATAGGACAATAAAATGGTAACATTATAGTGTTTTGGAATCTTTTCTTGCAAATTATTTTTTTTTACTAAAATACCTTATCTAATAAGTACTGAATATATCAAAATAATAATATTTTCAAATAAATATAGAAATTATTTAATAATAATTTTTTATTAAAAAATAAATTTTAATTTGTAATATAATTAAATTTTATTAATATTAATTTAGTCAACTTTACTTATTTTAAATAAATTTAAATTTTTACTTATTTTTAAATGTTGAAAAAGTTGATATTTTTAAGATTTTATTGAATTTGAAAAATGTAACATGGAAAAATTCACATTTCCTAGAGAATGTGAAATTACCACATATTGAGTTGGTAATTACATTTCCAGTAATATTGATCAAATTATCATATTTTGAAAATATAATATTCGTAATTTATATAAGTAAACGAGATAATATAAGATTATTTTATCTATATTCCAGAGGTAATATGATATTACGGCCCCAACCAAGCAACCCCTTGGGGGTATAACTCATTGGTGGAATTAATTTAATAAAAGTTCATCAAAACTTTTAACTATTTCAGAATAGAAAATCATTGTTATGATATTATTTTAAAAATAAAATTTTGAATTAGCTTGATATTATTCATTAGAAAGGGATTTCTTTTTTGTTTATTTTTTCCCAATTGATTATTATATTGAGTTTGGGAAATCACTCAATCAATTGTGTAATTTTTTCTTATGTTATAGTGGATTTTTCTTGGAGATTGTCTCATGGTTTTTTTTTTCATATGTAAAGAAGGGTTTTGCATATTTGCTTAATATTTTGTTCTTGAGCATATGTATGTTGAGTACTAAATTTTTATTTTGATTATTTTGCTGAAAGTCTATCATGTATTATTCCATAATTATAATTCTGACTAAATCAAATTGCCATTTTTTTCAAGGAAAAATTACTAGATTTTATTTCCTTCAAAGGTTGAGTTTGATTTAAAAGTTATTGAATAGCACCCAACTAATAAATGGCCTGTGCCTGATTTGGGTGGGCTCATTAGCTTAGCTAGAAATAAGTTGACAAAGTTTGTTTGACCTCGCCTTGATTTAATTTCAAAAGCTTAATTTGACTCAATTTAACTCAAAATTAAAATCATATCGATTGAGAATTGGAATTCTATTAAATTTAGTTTAAAACTAAACCCTCATTTTTAACTTTATTTTTGTTTTTAAAGATTAATAATACAAATTAATGAATTATATGAACTTTTAATATAACAATATCATATATTATAAAAATATATAATACAATTATGTATTTAGATATTTATATATATTATGCTAGGCTCAAATCAGCTTAGGTCAGTTTCACTTTGGTTAAAAATGAATTTTGAACTTGGTTCAAAAATTCAAAATTTTGAGATGAATCAATAGATAGCTCCATTCTTAACTTTATGAATTAGTGAAAATATAATGAGTTGATGTTGTGGTGAAACAAATCAAGTTAGGAAACAAATTTGTGCTATTTTTAGCAAAATAAAATATTAATGGACATTGATGTATTTTCATAATTAAGCAAGACAAACTACATTATTATTTCTTTATATAATAATTTTATAGATCATAATATAAGAGTGAGAGAATGAAATTGAAGATCACAAAGTCGATAATCGGCATTTTTAATTTTTGGCTGTCATTTTGTTTATTTATGGAGTTCTCATGTTGCAATGTTAGGGGGCTATATATATATATATATATATATATATATATTGGCCCCAAGAAACATGTAAAGAAAGAATTGACAATAGGATATAAACATCTTTAAATGGAATAAAAATTTGATAATTTTTTTTTATTGTATGTTATTTTATAAATTTATTTTGCATAGTAATCATTGTAGTTTTCACCTATAACTATTCCAAACAGTCTCCCTACCAAGTGAACTTTTGTACACTTGAGGGGGTAAGAAACTTTGGGGGTGACATTTTTAAATTGGATTATGGGCATTTTAATATTTGGAATTTTTTAAAAGTAATGAATGTTTTGGTTATACAAATCCTATTGTAAAACAGCTGAAATTTCCTTCCAAATTTTTTGATCAATAGACGTAGCTTTAGAAGCTATACTTTTCCAAAGATCTATGGTATATTTGTTGGGTTATTTGGGCTTCCCTCCTATGTGGAAAAAGCCCAAGACTTTGAACCAAGCCCATTAAGTTTTTTTTTTGGCTCATGTGGATTAAGGGGTGGTATGAAAAACAAGGCAGATGCAAAGAAAGGGCGAGAAGAGAGAACATTGGTTTTTCTGCAGTTTTTCAGACACCTTGTTATGTGTTACATTTTTGCATGATCCTCAATTGTTCACCGTTGGATTGTGCTGAAATTTGGTGTGGAGGCTTGCAAGGCATAATTCTACAATCTAAAAAGTCAGATTCTTGTTTGGAGTTCTGTAAAAAGAGATCTGATCCTCAAACTGTAGATTAACATTCGTGATTTTTCTCCTTTTTGTTCTTGCATCTCTTCTATTGTTGATGTGTTTACTCTTGATTAGTACTCTATTTTTGTACTATCTTTGGAGATGATTTTGTACACCCTATTATCTAGTGGAGCTTCTCTTGATGGGCTTGAAGATCTTGTGGTTTTTACCCTCTATTTGATGGGTTTTTCACGTTAAGATTGGGTGTTCATAGCTGTGGATGATTGTTTTGATTTCTTGCTCATTCTCACTTTCAAATTGCTGTAATTACTGTTTGTATCAGTTTATTCCTGACAGGTTTAAATAGATCCGAAAATTGGCCTTGCTGTTGTTCTATTTTTCCTTATGAATATTCAGGTGACACTTTGCTGATTGAAGCCCAATAAGGTATATTGACATAAGCCGATATATATTAAGGCGTGTTTGGTTAAAAAAAATCACTAAAATAGTGAAAGTTTGAAAGGGTTATTTCAGTGGAAGTAGAGATTTTAACTGGAAGTCTCAAGTTTTTGTTTTTTTTTGTTTTGTTTTTTTGAAAAAGTGGATAAATCACATACATTAAATGAAAGAAGAGAACACTACCCCATGGAGCCAGGGAACATAACGAGACAACGACTACATCTACTAGTGGTGGGAGAAGAAAAATAAAAGAGAAGATAAGCACAAAAGAGAAGGATTTATTACTAAATATTAAAAATAAAAACTTAAAAAATATTACAAATGATTAATTGATTGAAATAAACCCATCATACAAGGGAGCTAAATAGCTAAATGGTTAATTGTCATGGGCCAACCTCATGAGTTATGTCATGCCAAACAACGACACCCTCCATGATTCATTTGGAAAGATGGTTGTATTTTTATTGATCAATCAACTATATAGAGGTCTGATTTTATGTAGAAGGGAAGAAATGCATATGATTGACAAATGAGTAGGTGTTAATCTAGTTTGGATGTAATTCTATTGTAGTGATGCAATATTTTTTTCAAGTAAAAATATAATAATACTAATCAATTAATAAAATTATTTATTTATATTATATTTTATTATTTTTAAATCATCACAAAATTTAATAAAAGTAATGTTAAAAAAAACAACAGGTAGATTAGAGCCAAATCCAATGGCCAAATCCTGGCCCGATCCAATGATTGATTTAAAGAGCCAAGCCCATGAGTTGGGCCATGGGTTTAATATTTTAAATTTGGGTTAGCTCACCTCGGCCCAAACTATTCATGAGGTCCATTAGATCTGGGTTGGGCTGAGTCAAAACCTTAATTTTCTGGGTTAGGCCAGCCCAATGAAGAGAGTGAGTTACCTCCTTTATTTTTGTTGGTTGGGTTAATATCTGAATTAAATTTGTTTTATTAATTTTTTTCATAGATTAATTATTCCATTCATTTAAATTTCCAAATAATACAATTACATAAATTGCTTTATTTTTGAGTTGAAAGATGGTTGAACTTTATTCTATATATTTTTTTCGTTGCTTGTCTTCTCTAATTTTATTAAAAATTGGTATTAAAATAACTGATTAATACTTTTTATCTATCTATTTTTTATTAAATTTTTATACACTTTGGTGCAAGCACCCCTCACGTGATATTCATGTGCTAGAAGTGGAATGCTCAAATCCTACTATGGGGTTTTTTTTTTTTTTAATTGAAAGACTGAAGTGAGACATTTGTGGAGGTTTCATATCACTACTTCGGGGTGGATTTTTGTGAAACAAACATGCCGAAGCGTCATATCAAGCTCCATTTCAGTCACTTTAGCCCTAAACTTGGTGAAACAAATATGTTTTTAATACGAATTTTTCTTTAGAGGGCTTATGTTCATCAGAAGTTGCTAAAGGTGTATCTTTAGACTGTGGCTTAATGAGTGTATGTTTAGGACCACTTAGATTAAAGTATACTAACAACAAGAAGAATTGGGTCTGGGTTCCTATTTGCACTAATACTAGGATTGCCTGTGTAGTTTATTCACATCCAATTCAGGATAATATAGGGACAAAAATTATAAAAGTTGGCACATATTTGGAGGATTCAAGGGGGCTAGGGTGAGATTCTTTGTTTGGTTACTTCTTTTTAAGAAATTGCCTACATATGACTTTTTATACTCCTTAAGCCTAGCTAGGATCTTTCACACCGGGGTTATTTTTTTTTTTGTGTGGGTACCTTATAATACACATATTTCATTTTGAGCACCTTTTTTTCCAGTTTGTATCGAAATGAGCACTTGATTTTGATTTCCTTTCAATGGAAGGGTACTAGGACTATTCTAGTGGAGAGTTGCTGACGTGGTCGCCAGGATTCTCACGTGGATGGCTTTGTTCACGTCATATATACACAAGGACACGTCATCTGGACAACTTAACCATGTGGCCTTCTCATTTGCCACCAAGGATGCCACGTCAGAAGCCTTCTTCTCCTTCTCATTCTTCTTCCCTGAGAGATTGAGAAATATTGTGCTTATAACCCTAAGATTACCGAGCATTTCGAAGATATGAAGCGGAAGCTTGTAGATCTCACTTCCAAGCAGTGGGATAGCATTTTGGAGATCAGGGACTACTCACTTCAGAACAAAAAGTAGAGGTTCGAGAGCTTCATTCATGTTCTTGATATGCTTCTTGAGAAAGTTCGGTAGGAGCATGAGCAAGTTACTGCTCTTGATCCCAAGAGGCGCGCAACCTGTGACACCGAGACCCCTTGGTCGCAGACTCCGGTCATTAATCTCACTATCGTCAGAGAAAGGAGAGGTATTGTGCTTTTTTTGAAACTTTATAGGTTGTCAGATTCCATATCCAAGCTTACCATAGTTGATCCTAAAGGCTCTCTTATTGAACTTAAGATTATGAAGATTACTAGTGATGTTGAGATTTCGGATATCAAGAAGGTGCCATTGTTGCTCAAATTGATGACACATACTAACCCACATCCTCCAGGATGGATTGCTGCTGCGAGGTTGGAGGAGGTTACTGGGAAGATTTTCGGCTACGCGGCAAATTGATTTATAAAGATTGTTAAGAATGTCCCAAGAATGAGGATGTGTGGCTCGAGGCTTGTCATTTGGTGAGCCCTGATGAGGGTTAAGGTAGTGATTGCGAAGGGTGTGAAGGTGATTACAATCAAAAGAAAGAGAAGAAGGAGGAGGAGAAGAAGAAGGCTTATGATGTGGCATCCTTCGTGGCAAATGAGGATTAAGTTACCCAGCCTGCATGTCCACTGTGTGCATATGACGTGGAACAAAGCCATCCACACGAGAATATTGGCGACCACGTCAGTAACTCTCCACCAGAATAGTTCAAGTACCATCTCGTTGAAAGGAAATCAAAATCAAGTGCTTATTTTGATATGAATTCAAAAAAAGTACTCAAAATGAAACATGGGCATAATATGGTACCCACTCAAAAAAAAATAACCCTCTACACTGTGTGTTTTCTTTTGTCACTTTTGGAGATCGTGGAAGATGTCCTCCTATAATGCCATAAAATTTAAAGGTGCAAGTTATAGTGGTTAATTGTGTAGGATGGATGTTAACCTATCTACTAGTGTAGCTTTTGTAACTAGATTGCAAATGAATTTGTAAAATTTCTAATTGCCACCTATTCATGGACACTCTTGAAAGCTAGATGCAATGGCATATTAAAAAATTTAATATTATATTTTGATAAGATTTCCTAGTAAATTTTGCTACATGCATTAGATTATTGAAGCGTTCATGCGTGCTATAATATTAGGAAGCTACTCTATTTCATTTATATATCCTCCTAACTATATATATATTTTTAGTAATGCCTCATGGGATGGTGCTTCTGGCTGGTCTTAGTTGGGATTTATTATTTTGGCATGCTCAATAGATATCAAGGTAGAACCAAGTTTAGTGGCAAAAGTTGTTGCTTTGCTGGTAGAGCATTGTTGAAAAAAGAATATAAATATTGATAAAATTCTTTGTGACTATATATGTTGGTGTTGTTGATATATTGGAGAATGGTAATAATAGAATTGCAAAGAGATATTTGGAGGATATTAGTAATGTTGATCATTTCAGTTACATCTTTTACTAGGGTCATTGTTTTTGGATTGGTATAGTCCCACATTGCCTAATTGAAGAGAAGTCCATTTGCATAAATGTGGAGGGCAACCGCATTCTATCAGATAATTTTTTTGGGATTGTGGGTCCCTTATTGTGTACATCATTTCCTGCTTTCATTGAGAGCAAGTGGTGTGACATGGGTGAGAGACTGACCAGCTGAGGGTTCTAACCATCCTTTACTATCTGAATATATTATATACTGAATTTGTAGGGAGTGGTTCATTCAAATCATATCTAAACATAAACTAATAATTCCTAATAATTAATTCATGTTTGACCTAATCAAATCCAACGTCAAACTTTGTTATTTTTACTTAAAGATTCAAACATGAGTGGGCTACGAGAATAAGAGTAAATTTTTTGAGTGAGCACCATACTATGCCTATATATCACTTTGAGCACCAATTTTCAATTTGTATCAAATTGAGCACTAAGCTTTGATTTGGTTTCATAGGTGGCGTAATTGGGATTTTCTGTGATTTCATGACCTAGAAGCCAGAAAATACACGTGGATGCTAGAGGCCCACATAAGATGCATTAGAGTGTACACGTCAGAAACTTATATACTTGGACAAGTGGAGATCCACATCACCTGCCACATCACCTTTATCATCTATCCTCTCTTCTCCTCTACCTATTTTTAGCAACCTACAAGCACATCATTAAAATTGTTTCTTATAATTGATTTATAATTGTAGAATTATCTTTAACTAATTGATTTATAATGATTGTATGACATAAATTAAAATTGTTTTTTGTAATTAATTTACAATGCTAGCAGAGTTTATCAAGCATTACATTTGCAAATAAGGTAATCGAGACAACTTCAAACTAATTTTAATTACATATTCAAACTAAACAAAAGCCCGGCCACTAATTGATTTTTAATGTTAGTTGTTAAAGCTATAACTTTAAAATGTAATCAACTGCCATTAAAATTGTTCTCTTGTAACTGATTTACAACTGTAGAATTAGCTTTAACTAATTGATTTACAATGACTATGCGACATAAATTAAATTGCTTCTTGAAATTGATTTACAATGCTAGTAGAGTTTATCAATTTGAACAATTACATTGCTATCAAAACCCTAAATATAGAATAATAGGCAGAGAAGACTAATTGGCTTCATCATTTCTCCCCAACAACTAATGTGGACTCTCATAACGCGCGTTAGACGTGGTTATCGAACTACACTGCAGGGTGGTGGCTTGGCTGTCACACCAATAAGGATTTAGGCTACATTTAGGAGAGGAAGTGAAGTAAGATAGAGGATAAGAGTGGATGGAGGTGGAAGATGACGTGGTAAGTGACGTGGATCTCCACTTGTCTAGGTGTATAAGTTGCAAACGTGTACACCTTCAACACATCATCTGATGTGGGCCTCCAACATCCACATGTATTTTCCGGCTTTCAAGTTATGAATTTCTCATCGGAAATCCCCAATTATCCACCTGTGAAACCAAATAAAAAATTAGTGCTCAATTTTATACAAACTGAAAGTTGGTGCTTAAATGTATACATGGGCATAGTATTGTGCTCACTCAAAAATTTACTCTATTCAATTTTGCGGCCCTAGCTATGATATCCTATTACTTAAAACAAGCTATATAGCTATGTAAGTAATGTAACATAAGTTAGTGAGCTGAGCCAAACTCTCATAATCACCATTGACTTAAGCTTAAATTTGAGCTCAAATTTTTAAGTTCATTTTGACTTATTTATTATTTAATTTAACCAAACTTGGGTTGCTTGCCAATTTCTTGATTATTTATCACCTCTATACTTTAAATAGCTTGTGTGGGCAAAGTCAATTTTATTTTTATATATTTTTAATTTGCATTTGTAACTTATATTTTCTTTAATCCTCATTACATTGAAATCTTATATTTTTTTAAGTTTAGTAAACTAAGAATTATGTCTTTGTAGAAACTGTAGTAATACTGTTAATTTATTATTTATTGGGTCTCTTATGGAAGGATGTCATTTCCCTTATCTCTAGGGTTGTATGGCAGGGGGATTTATTAACTATGTTTATTCTTCAAAATATTCTAGGTGTGCACGTGGTAGAACTCTAATCGTCCCATGTAATATCTGACCGAGTTAATATCCCTGTGGGTGGATCAGCCATTGTAATTTTTTTTTTTGATGAAAAGAACTCAAAAGAGTTAAAATGCTACAAAGAGAAGACTAAAAACAAAACAAACAGGTAGCAGAAAAAAACAAACCAACACAACAAGAAAGGACAAAGGAAAAAAACTTAAAAGAGGAGACAAAAATGCATCGCCGTGTCTTCAACCCATCTGGGGAGATCTATACCAGCATGAAAGAGCGAAAGGCCGGGATTAGATCTATCGTAATTGGCAAGGAGGCCCGCCATAGCATTTATGTCCCAATGAAAATATTCTAATTCAAAACTTGGGTTTCAGAGGAGAAGGTTCTTAACAACGCCAAGATCGTCACATAAACTTCTATTATAGCAACTGCTTCCCTTGATCAAGTCAATCATAGTAATACAATCTAAGAAGAGTTGGTGTGGTCTCAAGGACCTAATTTTGAATTGTTCCAGCGCCAACTTGATGACCGCAAGCTCAACAGCAAGACTAGAAATCTTTGTGTCACTCTTTGAACTAGCAAGGATAATATTCTCTTTGCCTCCAAGGATAATGAAATCTAGACCACAAAATGAATCTTGATTAATCCAAGAAGCATCAGTTATGATAGCAATATGGATATTGGAATAAGAATTAGAAATCAGCTCCCTGAAATTCCTTTTCACACAGTTGACTTGATTAGAGACTTCATGGAGAGCATACTGGAAAATCTGATTTGCATTAAGACATTTTGAATTGAAGACTTTATCACATCTGTTCTTCCAAATCAACCAAGCATAGGAGGCAATAAGCCCTTTAACGAATTGATTACCCCATTTAGAATTCCAACATTGAACAAGCCAATGGCCATCCAAAATAAGATTGTTGTCTAAGATAGAAATTCCAGTAAACTCTTCAATCAAGGCCCAGCAATGTCTACTTAGGCGACAATTTTGATAAATATGGGTAATTGATTTTTTTTTCCAAATTACAGATGGGGAAATGCAACTGAGGCCCAATGTTCAAGGAGTATAAGAATTAAAATGTAGGAATTCTACCTTGCAGTAACCTCCAGATGAAAGTTTTAACTAGAGGTGTTGTTGGTAATTTCCAAATAATATGCCAATGTTTCCAATGATCAACCACAGGACTTTGATTCAAAAAGTTATAAACGTCTGAAGAGATTTTTCCAGAGGAATTAGAAAGAGCCTAAGTCCAGTGGGTATTGAAATCATGATCAAACACCAAGTTAGAAGCAGAGATCCTGTCCAAATCCTTACCAAAACAAATAGTGAGGTTATCCAAATTCAGAGCATTATTGTTCAGAAAATCACTAACACTGAAGTCCTCAAAGGGAAGATCCATATTAATGAAGGTAGGCCAGCGACTAATGGGAATATTCGAAAGCCAAGGATCATCCAAGAATCTGGTTGTATCAGGATTACAAACATTAACATGAAAATTTGGTCTTGGATTCAAAGCATTTATGTGAAGCATTCTAAAAAAATCAAGAAACCTTACACAGAGTAGAAGGATTCCAAATATCAAAGTTGCCCTATTTATGGATAACAATTTGGACCCACAATTTAACAACTTTGTTGAGGACCTCAAGGACATTTTTTACCATAAGAGCAGACTTCCAATGTCTAAGATTTCTAATTCCCAAACCTCCCTCAGGCTTAGCAAGCATAGTAGTGTTCTAACCAATATAATGAATGCTGCTACTATTGCTATTCTTTCCCCAAAGGAATTTCTGGGCAAGACAGGAAATCTTGTCCAAGATGGTATCAGGAACAAGATAACATGAAAGCATATAGGAATGAAAAAAGAGAGTTGTTAATGAGAATAGCATGCCTCGCAAGAGAAATATGAGAATGATTCCAAGTAAAAAAGCAGCTGGAGCTCCTATCAATAAGATGATGACACTGATATAACTTAAAGATTACAAGCTTGCAAATATGAAAATGCAAAGTAAGGCAAGAAAGTAAAGCAAGTAAGCACTTAAAGAAAATATGCAAGAACACAAGTAAAAGAACAAGTAAGAAGATGAGGAGAAATCTCTCTTGTATATTGGATGCTTGTAATGAAACTAACTTGTGTGTCTTTACAATTGTTATGAGGGGTTTATATAGCCCTCCACCTAACAAACCAAGAGCTAGGATCATTTTGATCAAATGGCTTACATTAAGGGGGTAGGTGGCACCTACCCACAAATAATATAAAATAATCCCCATCAACCCCCACTCACATTCTCTACCTTCCACCAAGTCATGACAAGTAATGATAAATGTCATTCTTGCCCTCCTATGGTGATGGAGAAAATTGTAGGGTGTGACATCCTCCCCTACTCAATCCGGCGACGTCCATGTCGCGTCTTCCTCATAGGCCTTAAGGATGTCCTGGTGGTTCCACAACTTGAGAGCCGATTCCCAACTTGCCTCACTCATAGGCAAGCCCCTCCACTTGACAAAATACTCCTTGTAGCTCGGATGCGCATCTCTCCTCTGAATGGTGCGATGAGATAATATCTCCTCCACATCCCGCTCCTCAAATGTTGTGATAGCCGTAGGTGCCCTCCTCGACTCTCCTCAGCTTGGCTCCACCTTATCGGCATGATAAGGTTTCAAGAGGCTCACATGGAATACGGGATGCATCTCCAAGTGCGACGGTAGTTTCAATTGGTAGGCCACCTTGCCTACTCTTCTCTCTACCTCAAAAGACCCTCATATCTCTGCACTAGGCCTTTGTGCACCTTGGAAAACCTTCGGGTTTGGTGTTGAAGAAGCTTTACCATCACTAAGTTGCCTTTTTCAAACTCGACATGCCTCCTCTTCATGTCGGCCCACTTCTTCATCTTCTTTGAGGCCTTGGCTAAGTAAGCCCTCGCCATGTCCGCCTTTTCTTGCCATCCCTTGGAAAATTTGAATGCCGTCGGACTAGGACCCTTGTAGCCACCCTCCAAAGTATGTGGTGTGGCCGGTTGCCTCCCCGTGGCCACCTCGAATGGACTTGCCCCCAATGACTTGCTCTTTGCAAGTTGTAAGAAAATTGTGCCATGTCAAGATACTTCACCCAATTTTGTTGATTGGCACTCACATAGTGACGAAGGTAAAGCTCCACTAAAGCATTCACCCTCTTGGTTTGGCCGTCGGTTTGGGGATGGAAACTCGTAGAGAAATTGAGCTCCGACCCTATAAGCTTGAAAAGTTCAGTCCAAAACCTTCTAGTGAATCTTGTGTCACAATCGCTTACGATGCTCTTCGGAATGCCCCAATACTTCACCACATACTTGAGGAACAATCTTGCGGCATCCTCAGCATGGAACTTGGTGGGTACGAGAATGAAGACTCCATACTTGCTAAATTGATCCACGACCACCATGATGTTACCACACCCATCGGACTTTGGCAAGCACACAATGAAATCCATGGAAATGCTTTCCCATGGCTTTTCCGGAGTAGGTAGAGGTTAGAGAAGTCCCAGTGTGCGACCATGCTCTACCTTGTCTTGTTGGCACACAAGACAAGTCTTCACATACAACTCAATGTCTTTCCTCATTTGAGGCCAATAATAGGCCCTCTCAATGAGTGCTTGGCTACGTTGGGCTCCCGGATGCCCCACCCAAAGTGCATCATAACACTCCTTCATGATTTCCTTCCATAGGACTTGCTACTTAGGAACATAGAGCCGCCCTCCTTTGGTGACAAGCGACCCTTTCTTCACCCAAAACCGCCGAATCTTGCCTCCACTCGTGGCCTCTAAGATGTTTTTGGCTTGGGGGTCATGCTCCAAGCCCTCTTGGATATGGCTTGCAAATGGAAAATTAAGGGAAGAAATGGAAGTGAGCTCGGCCCTCCGACTAAGGGCATCCACCACACAATTCATCTTGCCGGGTTTGTGCTCCATCATGAAGTCGAACTCGGCTAGGAACATTTGCTACCTTGCTTGCTTTGGTGTCAACTTATTTTGGGTAAGGAAGTAGCTTGTGGCAACATTGTCCGTCTTCACCTTGAACTTGGCACCCAACAAATAATGCCTCCAAGTTCTAAGGCAATGTACAATGGCCGTCATCTCTTTTTCTTGGACCGTGTACTTCTTCTCCGCATCATTGAGCTTCCGGCTTTCAAAGGCAATGGGGTGTCCCTCCTGCATTAATATACCACCAATAGCATAGTCAGAAGCATCGGTTTGTACCTCAAAAGACTTGGCATGATCGGGAAGTGCCAAGACGGGTTCCTCCATCACGGCTTGCTTCAACTTCTCAAAAGCTTCTTAGCATGCCACATCCCACTCCCACGCTTTGTTCTTCTTGAGTAGGTTGGTGAGAGGGGAAGCAATGGAAGAATGCCCCCGAATGAACTTGCGGCAGTAGTTCACGAACCCAAGAAAACTTGGCAAGTCGGTAGCTCGTCGTGGTGCCTCCCAAGACTCAATGGCTTGGATCTTGGCCTTGTCCGTTTTGAGCTTCCCATGGCCGACCACATGCCCCATGAAAGAGACTTCCGGCCTCACAAATTCACACTTCTCCTTCTTCACAAACAACTCATTTTCCCTTGAAACTTGGAAAACTTGTTATAGGTGTTGGATGTGTTCGTCCAAGGTCTTACTATAGACTACTATATCATCCAAGTACACTACAACAAATTTATCCAAGAAGGGATGAAATATATGGTTCATCAAAGTGCAAAATATGGCTGGGGCATTGGTAAGCCCAAAAGGCATGACAAGGAACTCATAGGAACCATACCTTGTCACACATGCGGTCTTAGGTACATCTTCCTCCGCAATCCTCACTTGATAGTACCCGGACCGTAAGTCAAACTTGGTGAACCATCTTACATCTCCAAGCCGATTAAACAAGTCTTCGATAAGGGGAATTGGATACTTGTTCTTTACCATGAGCTTGTTAAGAGCCCGGTAATCAATGCACATACTTAGGGACCTGTCATGCTTCTTTTGGAAAAGAGCGGGAGCTCCATAAGGTGCCTTCGAGGGTCGAATGTAGCCGGCATCAAGCAACTCCTTCAATTGCTTCCTCAACTCCTCAAGTCCGTGTGGTGCCATTCGGTAAGGAACGGCGGGCGGCGGCCGGCGGTGTTAAGCCATGCTCTAGCTCAATCTTGTGATCAACCTCCCTCTTTGGAGGAAGTTTCTTTGGCAACTCCGGTGGCATGATGTCCTTGAATTTCTCAAGGATAGGAATGATCTCCTTGGGCACTTCACAAGGTGTCTCTCCGGCTTCCTCCTTGAGCACGGCAAGGAAAGTGGAACAAGACTTCTTGAGGCCATTTTGGAGTTGTAAGGCCGAAATTTGCTTGGCTTGGAGGCTCACCTCCCTTGCCAAAGGTATCATACTCGGGCTTCCCTCTCCAACGATGCACATAGTGTTGGCGAAGGGAATCGGCACCGCTTTGACACTATCCATGAAGTCCATCCCTAGAACCATGGAATAATCATCCATTGGTACAATAGAAAAATCAACTTGGCTCCTCCATTCTCCAAGGCGCACCTCTACTCCATGGGCTATGCAAAAAATGGACTTGGCCTCGGAGTTGAAGGCCTTAAGCCATCCATGCTTCGTCTTGTAGGTCACACCCAACCTCTCGGCTTCCTTCACCTTTAGGAAGTTGTTGGAGGCACCGGTGTCAATTAAGGCCTTCACATCTTGGCCTTTCACTTTGGCTTCTACAAACAAACACCCCTTCTTCTCGCCTTTGGCTTTAACCTTGGCTTTGATGGCGTCTAATATTTGTAAAGAGCCCATCTTCTTCTCCTCTTGAACATTCTCCTTCTCCTCCACCAAGGCGGAGATCTTGCTCTTATTAGGACAATTCCTAGCAAAATGAGGACCGTCACAAAAGTAGCACTTGAGAGGAGGACGCTCTTTGCTCTCCGTCATGTTGCGTCCCTCCTTGGGTTTAGAGAACTTCGAAAAATTCTCCTTCTTGTTCTCACCACCATTCTTGCCCTTAAACTCCTTGTCTTTGAAGGACTTCGGTTTCTCCGGCTTCATGAACTCAATGAGAGATTCGACAATGGAAATGGCGGTGGCGAGGTCTTGAACACCCCTCCTTTGGATCTCTAATCTAGCCCAATGTTGGAGTCCATCCATGAAGGCGAAGAGGGTTTCCTTGTCGGGGTAGTCGGTGATTTCAAAGAGTACTTCGGAAAACTCCTTTACATACTCTTGAATGCTATTTTTGTATGATAGCTGACGAAATTTCGCTCTTGCCTCATTCTCCGCATTTTCGGGGTAGAATTGCTTCTTTAGCTCCTTCTTGAAATAATCAAAAGTGTTGATAGTCAAGGTGCCCTTCTCAATGTCACCATACACCTTCTCCACCAAATCATCGCTGCGTCGGTGAGATACAAAGCCGCATTATCAACCTTCTTGGCCTCCTCCAAGCCATGGGCCTTGAAATATTGTTCTAGGCCCCAAAAATAATTATCAATCTCCTTGGCATTCCTAGACCCGTTGTAAGGCTTGGGCCTAGGAACGTCGATCTTGGATGATGACGAGTTAGCAGCCCTAGCTATGATATCCTTGGGCAATCGCCCTCTTGCATATTGCGAGCTCTTCTTCAACTTGCTTCAACCTTGCACACAACTCGGTGTAGACCCTTACAAGTTTGCCTTCGGTATGAACAACTTGGGGTTGGAGGGAATCCTCCAAGCTCTTGACATGGTCTAGGCATTTAGAGGCGGTGATGTTGAGAGCCCCTTGCATCTCCTCTCGGAACTCATCACCCACATGCTCGATCCCCTCGACGCGATGCTCAACATCATCACTCCGCTCTTGCCCCTCGGCCACCACAAGATCCATCTTTGAGAGCCTTGTGTTCATGTCCGCCATGACATCTCTTGAGCTTTCCCTCTCCTTCCTTGGTTGCTTCTCCTTGATGGCTTGGGTCATGTCACTTTGAGATCCTAACATTTTCACAAAAGCAAGATGTAAAGAAAACCAAAGCTCTGGTACCACTTGTCACGGGCTTGTTATTTCGTTCAAGGTTCTGTGCGGCCCTTGGTTGGTTTTTGTTCACACTTCACATGTTTGTTCAAGGGGTTCAAACCAAACCAAGGCAGCCTTCCCACTTATATAACTTAAAGATTACAAGCTTGCAAATATGAAAATGCAAAGTAAGACAAGAAAGTAAAGCAAGTAAGCACATAAAAAAAATATGCAAGAACACAAGTAAAAGAACAAGTAAGAAGATGAGGAGAAATCTCTCTTGTATATTGGATGCTTGTAATAAAGCTAACTTGTGTCTTTACAATTGTCATGAGGGGTTTATATAGCCCTCCACCTAATAAACCAAGAGCTAGGATCATTTTGATCCAATGGCTCACATTAAGGGGTAGGTGGCACCTACCCACAAATAATATAAAATAATCCCCACCAACCCCCATTCACATTCTCTACCTACCACCAAGTCATGACAATTAATGAGAAATGTCATTCTTGCCCTCCTATGGTGATTGAGAAAATTGTAGGGTGTGACACCAGTGAGATGACTATAAATATTCAAGCAAAGATTGATACCTCTAGCAGCTTTCCTAGAGGCCTAAGTAATGATAAGAAGATCATCTGCAAACATCAGATGATTAAAGTTGGCTCTTAGACCTTTGTCCAAACCCGGAATCATATTGGAAGTTAAGGCACAGTTAAGGATAGCAGAGAGATTACAAGAAACAAGAAGGAGTAAGTAAGGGGAAATTAGATCACCCTGTCTAACACCCCCTATGGCTATGGATCCACTCAGAAGGTTTACCATCTATCAAAAAGGAAAAAGAAGCGGAAGAAAGACAAGCTTTGACCCAAGAAATCCAGCAGTCAGGAAAATTCATAAGGATTTAGGTAGCAAGAACAACATTCCATTCTAAAGCATTATAAGCTTTTTCAATATCAATCTTAAGGAGCATCCTAGGGAGGTTTTGCAAATCATAGTCAAGGGAATGGGCAATTTCTTGGACAACAATGATGTTATCAAAAGAAGATCTACCATAAAGGAAACCATTTTACTTATTGCCAATAAGTTTATGAATGCAGCTCGTAAGTCTATTAGTAAGCAGTTTAGTCACAAGCTTATAACACACATTGCAAAGGGAGATAGGCCTAAAGTCTTTGACTCTATTAGGGCAGCCCTTTTTTAGGAATAAACACCACATAAGTCCTGCCCCATGAGCTTGGAAAAGAAGTAGTTTGAAAGAAGTAAGAAACAACTTTGAATAAAGGGTCTTTTAATAACTCCCAATAACGAAGATAGATATCAACATTAAGACCATCAAGGCTAGGACTCTTACCTTGGGCATGGACTTGAGCGTTGCGAAAAATTTCAATAATAGTAACAGGCCAAGATAAAAAATCTCTATCATTCTGATCAAGACAAGGAAGATCATTGGGTAAAGCAGTAACCAAATCAGAAACAGATAATTGTTCGCAAAAGTCCAAAGATTAGAATAATGAGCGATGAAGCAATTGACAATGCCATGTGGTGCATTGTACTTGTTTATCCCATGAAAATCCATGATAGGGTGGCACTTGTAGCTTTTGATAATAATAATAATATAATAATAATAATAATAATAATAATAATAATAATAATAATAATAATAATTTTTCAATTATTGTCCAACAAGTTGATGCCAGCTGTAAGGTTGGATATGGGCTGGGCTAGGGCCGGGTCTAGGTTGGGCTAGACTTAAAAGAGCAACCGTATATTCAGGTTGAGCCACATTTGAGCCAAATTATTTTAACCCAAGCCCAGTCCCATCTAAATTTAAATAAGGCTAGGCCTAGCCTATCTAGCCCAAAATAACAAAATTTACTTTTTACAAAATAATACAAATAAATAAATAAAACCACTAGTACCACCGTTAATATTATGTTAAACACATTAAATAAATACAACATAAGTAGTACAACGAATTCAAATAAGCACTTTATAACAAGTACTACATAAGTTCATGAACCAAATATTACATCAAGAACAAGTGCAATATTTTACAATAAAACAAATATTACATAAATCACAAGAGAATTGATTCTTGAATCCCATTATAATAGTTTAAAGAGGGCAATAACCTATACAAAATACCACCAAGAAAAATGTTAATATAAAATTTTAAAAAGTAGCCTAAAATTTACAAATATACCAAAAAAATACCTACGGTGAAAAATCATTAATTCACATAATTTGATCTTGAAGATGTATCATCTTGTTCAAGATCGACCACCATATCGTATTTCCTTTAAATTATTAATTAAACCATAGTTCAATAAAAATAACTAGTTAAAAAAGTATTAACATAAATTTTTACAACATAATTAACTTACTTGGTTCAAAGGATGTCCGCAACCAATCTTGAAGACACATTATAACTTGTATAGTCTTTGAACTTAATGAAGAGCGATAAGGACTAATCACTCGACTACCCGTGCTAAATGTGCTTTCTGAGGCAACAGTAGATATTGGAATAGTTAAAATATCATGAGCCATGTTTGAGAGGTCTAGAAATCTCATTGAACAAAACTTCCAAAAATCCAAAACATTTAACTCAACATTTCGATCCAAACATGGTTCTTCCAAATAAAGATTTAACTTTGACTTTTGCATTTGAATTCTACTAACAGAACCTTCAAATGTATCTAACTCTTGCATTTCATCATAATCATCATTATGAATGCCATCATCATTCACAAGCACATTGCTCTTGGTGCTCATAGTTTATTTGGAAGAAGATGATCGATCCTTTTTTATAAACTTCAAAGCATTTGTAAAGAGTATTAACCACATTTGAAGTATATCTCC